>JAHDVE020006960.1:0-23722 GCA_022606495.2 Halesus radiatus | reverse complement strand
GCTGCAAGGAAAGTAACCAATCATCTGTTTCTACCATTGAAACATTCACCTCAAGAGGTGAAGGATTGCGACTCAGAGCATCTACATGCTTCATACGGTCACCGGGACGATATACCACATTCATATCATACTCCTGTATGGTGAGCCACCACCTAGCTATCCTAGGAATCATGTCCTTCTTAACCAATGTTGCTCTGACAGCAGTGCAATCTGTCACAACAGTGAAATGTATGCCAAACAAATACATACGGAATCTTTTTACATATTCAACTACAGCCAATGTCTCTAACTCATAGCTGTGATAGAATTCTTCTTCCTTCGAAGTCGCACGACTGAAATAAGCTACTGGTTTTATCTCACCGTCGCTCTGCTTCTGCATAAGAATTCCACCTAAACCAAGCTTACTGGCATCTGTGTGCAATTCTGTCTCCAGCCCTCCATCATATATAGCTAGAACAGGGCGACTAACTAACTTCTCCTTCAGGGTTTCAAATGCCTGCCTCTGTGGATCCTCCCATCTCCACTCGACACCCTTCTTTGTTAACTCAGTCAACGGGCGACCTATGGTTGCAAAACCCTTAATAAATTTTCTGAAATAGCTTGCTAACCCTATAAATTGCCTTATTTCATGAACATTAGTAGGTTGCCTAAAGTTCTGAACTGCATCGATTTTGATATTGCCAGGTGCAATGCCTTTATCGGACACCTCATGTCCCAAATAAGTGATCTGAGTTTGTAGAAAAGAACATTTACTCAGGTTGACTCGAAGATCGGCTTCTGCTAATAAACTCAAAACAGTTTTTAGTCTGACTATCCCTTCAGAAACTGTTTTAGATGGTATCAGTATGTCATCCATGAACACCAGAATTTCATCACCCGGTATCCTCACTAGAGCTTTCTTAATAATGCGCATAAACGCAGAGGGTGCATTAGCCAACCCATAACTCATCCGCACATACTCGAACTGTCCATCTGGAGTTACAATCGCAGTTTTCCTAATAGAATCCTCAGCCATCGGTACTTGATGATAGCCTTGAGCTAAATCTAAGCTGGTAAAATAAGTTTGTCCTGCCAACTTACATACTTGGTCATCAATATGCGGCAATGGAAATCTCTCTTTAATAGTTATTGCATTAAGAGTTCGATAGTCTACACACATCCTAAAATCACCATCCTTTTTCCGCACAAGAATCACAGGACTAGCATAATCTGAATCCGACTCTCGAATTATACCACTAGCCAACAGATCATCAATCTTTTCTTGTACTACCTTACGTTCTGCAAAGGCCAGCCTATATGGCTTGTAATGGACCGGTTGATCAGTAGTGGTCTTAATAGACATCTCTCCCAAAGTGGTGCAACCTAGATCAGTAGTGGAGTTAGCAAAACAGGATTCAAACTCACGAAGCACCTGTAGTAGGTCCCGCTTCTCCGCTTCGCTTATGTCTCCCACCTGCAGATCAGATGTTTCCAATAAACAAACAAGGTTGTCACTTACTTCTCCTCTGTTGTGGATCTGACTTACTGGAGCTGCAGTACTCCGTACAGCCCGAGTGATCAGCTCACCCTCCTTCCACCTCAAGGCTTCCCGCCCGAGGTTGTGAACTATCATCACAGCCTCTCCAGCACCCAAGAGCACAGCTGGCAGCATGAAGGTGGTTGCTCCCAGTTCGAAACAGCGGGGGGCCGTGGAGTAGCTTTCTCCCTGCACTGCCTCTGGGATGCTCACCTTAATAGCTTCAGCCATCGAAGGTGGAATCAACACGTCTCTAGCACATAAAACCTGGAATGACTTGTCACCAATTATTGCAAGATCAATAGTTTGTACAGGGTTAACTTCCACATCATTTCTAAAAATTGCCTGTCCATCATTTACAGTAAGGGTTATTCCAATCTGTGAAATAAAGGGCTGTCCGATTAACAGATCAATGCTGCCCATAAAACAGTCTGAAACAAGTGCTGAGGTGACCAGACTCAAACCGTCCACCTCAAGAATGAACTCTACCACACCTTGTGCCATCACCGATCCACCTGTAAAGCCTTTCAAAATTGCTCCAGAATGTTCCAATGTCAAATTTAACTGTCTGGAGGCTTTCCCAGACATAATGTTGGATTGACTTCCTGTGTCTATGTAAGCACGGAACGTTATCCCGTTTACCTTTACCTCCTTGTTAAATATATCAGTCCTGCCTGCCAGCCTAAGGAGGCTAACATTGGACTTCTCCTGGGGTTTGGGCCGCTTGTAACACTTGGCAGGAAGGTGTCCCGTCTTGCCACAGTGCGGGCAATCCTCTGGCTTCTTTGTGCAGTTGGCTGCATAATGGCCCTGCTTGCCGCACCGGAAACAGCCCTTGCTGTCTTCTTTAGCACTGTCTCTCTGGTCACGTCTGCGTCCCTGTTTCCCCCAGCGATGGGACCGTAATGCTGATGGGGCACGCACGGTGGCCCTATCAGGCCTGGAGCTGCCCTCGGGGGATTGGTAGTTCTCCTGGGACGCCAAGAATCCAGCATACAGCTCCTCGGGAGTGGTGCATCGGAAGCTCCTGGCATGGGGCTGAAGCTCCAGGGGTAGACCGCGTATAACGAGGGAAATGGCAGCCTCGTCATCCAATCGGCACCTCTTGATTAGCATCCTCTTGTCGTGGTAGTAATGGGTCATTGTCTCACTACTAATTTTTTTACGCCGCATCAATTCTTCCATCAAATCCGCGTATTCCGTATGGCGCGGAAAGGCTCGCTCCAGGGACGACTTCCATTCCGGCCACGACATCTCGTAATTGTCCAGGTGGTCGTACCACTTACGGGCCGATCCACGCAGCCGCGTCTGCATGAAGCACGCCTTTGAATAATCGTCCCATCCATGTACCCTTCCGAGGACCTCAATCTTCTGCAGCCACGATACTGCCGTGACTGTTTTGTCCTCCGGATCGAAGAACGGGATAATTTCCGCCTTCACGGTCGGGCCGCTGCTGCTCCTCGCCGATGAAGTACTCGGTCTATCTTGACGGCTGGAACCGGAACTACCATTCCTGAAGTACTTTGCCAACATGCTCTCGAGTTTGGTTTCAAGCAATCTCTCAAACACAACGCGAGAAGGCTCAATGGAGTCATCAGAATTGCTCGGGGTTGGGCTACGGCTTCGCGACATTTTAAAGCTTCGCGCCAAATATTAAAAACAAAATGGCGGCGGTGGCGTCGCCTGGCTTATTTTCACGCA
Source organism: Halesus radiatus (assembly GCA_022606495.2). Classification (NCBI taxonomy): domain Eukaryota; kingdom Metazoa; phylum Arthropoda; class Insecta; order Trichoptera; family Limnephilidae; genus Halesus; species Halesus radiatus. Next base: position 20,505 of record JAHDVE020006960.1, on the reverse strand, counting down.
CGATATTAAAACAAATTGCCAAATATAAACGTCTATATCGTATCAATATTCGCACTAAACATAAAGCGTCAATTTCGCAAGTGGATGTTTACGGAACGCTAAACAAAAACGCCTCTATCGCAGTTTGAATCCACGTAAACAATACACCAAAACAATAACAAAGCGTCAATTTCGCGCGAGAATTATTATACCAAAATAAACAAAAACAACGTCACTGTCGTAATCAATTTGGTACGATCACTTTGGATAAATCCCACTTCTGAATTTATAACAGTGAAATAAAAGTCTTAGGCCGTTTTAATAATTTTTGTATTCTCTCGACAACAATCAACAAGTGATCCGTATACAACGAAGTGCGAGAGGTAGAGAGCGCGGGAAACGGGTAGGCTCGCCAGCTACCCTTGTCGGCTGGTCCAATGTGACCACCCGCAGGATATTTCCCGTCAGTGCTCCCAATCGAGGAAGCGCGCCCGGGGTCGGTTGTGGAATACGTTTACAATATAATAGATTTAGTTTTTTCGGTTAAACTCGTATAATTTTCGCTTAAAACTTGCTATTGTTCTGGCGTCATGTAATTTGTATATCTGTTTCTCTCTGAAATATTTTGGACAACGCTACTCAGAATTTATAGCAAGATTATCATTTTAATTATTAGTATTTTTCGTCCGATGTTATTCTTTGTTTCAATCATTTTAAGTTATGTGGCTGCCCTCTTATTATAATAATAGATCAGTTCTTACCCAGTGCAGCAAACGCAGCCAAAAATAGACAATTTCATAAAATCAAGTCATTGTACCTTTTTATGGTTTGAAATGTCAAAGTTATAAATAACATCAACTTTTATTTTTTCTTTTCTCACGAAATTCTCCGTAAAAAACGGCCTTTATTAGCTTACTGTAGAATTATAATTATTCAGCAGGAATCTACTCGGTGTTAACAACAGTAGTGTTTTTATCTAGTTTGAGTAACAATCACCCATCCACGTCAAGATTTTCTCGATAAATTCAATCCAAAAGTTCAAGACTTACAACCTTGGGTAGATCGAGGACTTACTGGCGCGGACAGCTATTATTTGTAGGTTGCAACACCACAATATATGTTGCTTTAAAAATATCAATGTATCTGTCAGTAAATAAGATAAGAAGCCATATCTTTTAATTGTTCTATTAGGTATACATAACAGAGTGTTCAAACTAGGGCGAGGCCAGTTAGTAACATCTTGAAATTAATAAACTTGCCCACAATTACAATTTAAATTGACCTTTTCGAGTAAGAAATATATTAAATTAGGTACACCTTCTATATAAGTAAGACGATATTGTCAGTAAATCATTTTTCCTACAATTTTTACACAGATATATCAGCGATAAGCATGTCATAAAAGCTCTTCGTTTATTATTCTAGAAATCTTTCCCGCAATGCTCAACAGGTAATAAGTCATTAATTAAACCTCACCGGCAATCCGTCAATCCCTAACACGAAACATCATGAATCGTTTTGTCTCTGCTCCGTGACAATTCTGGGTAGGAATTCGCCGTTTAACCGCCTTTCCCTAAAAAGGCCCATAAACTGCTGTGCCTTAAAGCGCCGTGGGGCGTGCCGCGGCGGGGGGCGCTGCCATTCGTCACCGCACAAAAACTACCATTGTGAAACACCGTTTGTTTTATTTTTTCACACCCTCACTTTGTAGAATTGTAGAGTTTACGCGGTGTTAAAAAAATCGTTTAACATAGACTTATTTGCTGCAATATATGTTCAGTATTTTTAGGTTTATTTACTGGCTATTTTGTATGTTAAATGTATATATACTTTAAAATTTATAAAAAAAAAAAAAATATATATATATATATTTTATAAATTTTAAAGTAGGACCTAACCAGCAAACTTCGCAGTAATAACCTATTTTTGTGTAACAGACTGCACCCATTTAATATACGCATGAACAGTAACAAAGACACAAAAATACATTTCAGCATAAAAATTAATTAGAATGACTTAAATTAAGAGCATGTCTGTTGAAACCTCCCAGGTTTATGTTGAAGATATTAAGAGAGATGTTTTTATAAGCACCATACCCCGTGCCTTGCTGTGCTGAGCCAACACGTCTGTTCCGCCATGTGGTATGCATAGCAGATCGTGGTGCCGCCCTTGGCTTTGCTTTTGCTTTCTTATGGCAGATAATTTATTTGAAAGTTTCATAGAACTAGATGACTGGTAATATTTATTCTAAAAATAAAACAATCACAACACAAATGAGAATCGAAATTCCTATATTACACTACATTTTCTCGTATTGCAAGAGGACCTCATTTTTTTGTTTTTTTTTTTTGTTAATATTTGTTTTGTTTGATATTGGATGTTTCTTTTATGAACGTGTTACATTTGCTAATTTTTATAAAATGTATGTTCTTAACAAATTTGTTAAAACACCCTGTTAAAAACATCACTGAAAACCCTTTATTGACACAATAACATGGCGCGGGTGACACCTTCAGCCCTGTTATAACCCGACCAGCGCCCTAAATCAGCCCCCGTCCTTACAAAGCATCCCTTTAACGCCGCTGGGGGTGCTAATTTATATCTAATGCACAGCGGACCGAATGGACATCCCCGAGGAAGGAATTTCCATTGTGACCAAAGGTGTCAAGCCGAACTCGATACCACAAAATGGGAAATATTTCTTTATTCCTATGATACTCTCGCAATCGGGTTGATAAAATAAGCAAGAAAGAACAATGCGAAGCTATAATTAGCAAGAGGAGCAACTGGAATTAGTGAACATAAGAAGGAACATTGCTTAGTTTACCCCATGATCCCTCTCCATCTTATGTATATTCTTATATTGGCTCTAGCTTGTAATGATTCTGTCGGTCCTTATCCTTGCTAATGATGGTAATAATGCTTTATTCCAGAAGTCCTGCAGGGGTAGTGCAATGCAATAAGTTCCATGGGTTTCAATAATAACACATAAAAATAAATAACAATACATAAAATAATAAATTGCAATTAAAAAATATTAATTAATAGAAGAAAAAAATACAAAAAAACGTTTATGGTCGCTATTTGACGGTCTCCAGATGGCTATCAGGGGGACTCCGTCCAGTCAACCGTGGCAGTAATGATAGTATTACAATCAATTTTTTCGATTAAAAAACCTTTGTAACTTTTTTCCACTTATTTATTTTCGACCGCACCGGTTTCACCCTATCACGGGCATCGTCAGACTGGCACAATTAAAACTAAATCTATGGTGTATATAGCATCGATGTCAGGAGTGAGTTACCCTGCTTTCTAATACTGTTTTGTTTTATTTAGGACTTAAAATTTGTTTTATTGCTGACGGTACTGTTTACTATTATGTTTTTAAAACTACTTTCGGGTCGGTTTAGTTTATTACCATCTGGAAGACGGATTACATTGTGTTTGTTTACTGAATCTGAGGGGTTTTAAAAAATTATATAGTCATTCGTGTCAGCTTTTATTTGAACTGATGGTTATTTCTGGTTTTGTTTTTTTCCCTGTGATTTCCGTCTTGTTTGCTAAAATGAATTTTATAGCAGTTTTTGTCCTGTAGTTCCATGAACTACGGGTAACCAGGTACATTTTAATGGATCTTTAAAATATTTTATTATGTTATAATAGGTACACATCACAGTAATATCCTTCTTAGAGTTCGCCTCTGATGTCTGCGTCAAAATTCCCAGTTACATTTTACCCTGGTATTTTATGTGTTCCCTATTTACATTCATATGTTATATAATATTAATGCATACAAGTAAGGTACACTATAATGGATATATTAGAGGAGAGTCAGCCCTTTTCTCTAATTGGTTATTCATTACGTACTTTTCTTCTACTTATTAGTCTATTAATTTCTAATGATTCTAATCAATCTATTTTTTTACCCTTATTGCACACATGTAATATTGTAACATCTGTATCTTTATAAAATGAATGGTGATTGTCTATTAGACGGTTAGTCATATAGACTGATATTTCACGGCCTCCATGGTCGAGGGGTAAGGCTCTCGACTACGAATCCGAAGGTCGCGGGTTCAAATCCTGGCGTGCGCAAGTAATTTTTATTTAATTAATTTGTGTTGTTTCACAATTAATTAAATTAAAAATAATTATTACTATATTTGCACACGTTCCAGAGTGGAAGATACTCTCAGTATCGCCCTGGTGAAAGACCACCATTCAAAATTGAAACGTTGCTTGAAATGGCTTTTAGCCGTGTTTGGTGACCAGATCTGAATAGCCAGGTATTTCCCCTTTTCCCCACCTTCCTCTCCCCTTTCTCCTTCCCCTCTTTTTTTTGTCGATTTGTCGAAAAATTTGTCGAAAAATGCACCAAATAAAAACAAAATACAGGTAAATTATCTTATAAAGGCCTATAGATGAACATATTTGCTTGTATTTATGTGAGACCCACCACGGTAGGTAATCATTTGGTTTAATTTTATGCCTTATCAATTAATATCTTTATGCCTGTGGGGAAAGCAATCCTGTTGTTGAATCGATCCGCCTCGGATATTGAAATATTGTATTGCATCAGTTAGGCTGCATTTAAATGCAACCGGCAGCAAAAACGCTTCGCATTTAAATGAGAATTGCTGCTGGTACTTAAAATAAGACTTATATTATAATGTAAATATGTGTTTTTATAAAGTTACGGAACTATAAATAGATTGGAAAAAATATGTCCCGCAAATTTTTTTGTTCGTATTAGTCCATCCAAAGTTATACGTAATGCAATTTCTGTGGAAATTGTTGTAAAAGTACGGACGAGGAACACAAGACAAAGTGCAACATTTTTCTGCAACACTTACACAATCAACATCAGTCTCATTCATTAGCCAATAGGATGCATGATTTGGGCAACAGGTTTGGAGGTGTTTTTGACGTATTTGCTGACTCCATTTATACAGTAAAGCGTCATCTATACCACAACTTTGATGAATCCTGCAATATGTATTATTGCACCGTGAATAATATAGCGTTAATTATTTGTGTTATAATATTGTTTTGGTTTTCTATTTTATGTCACTGTTAAACGTTTGAAGAAGATTGTTCATTACTTTATAGTTTAGAATCTCTATGTACTTGTAATTTTTTATAGCTCTTTATATTATGTTCTAAAATCCACGGAGAAGCCCAGATGGGCGTATAATCAAATAAATAAATATTCAATAATAAAAATAATAATAAAACAAAACAAAATAAAAAATAATTATATTTTTAGGTATAGATTTTAAAATAGAAATAAGGAACTTTGTAAGTAATAAAAAATATATATTATGTACGCATATGAGATTTTATATTAGGCCAAGACGTAGGCATATGTGATAAACTACCATTTTTATTACCTCCTGCTTTTATCGTTATGACTAATTTGTATGTATATTGTTCGCACAACTTTATCAATAAATATGTGAACATCTTAAATACATGCAAATTCACTCTGTGGCATCGTTTTACTCGTACATTAAATAATAAAAATTATTTTGATTACACTACTATTTTGAGAAATAAATATCTACATGTTTCGAAACCAATGGTATCTTCGTCAGGATACAATGTAGGTATAAAATATGGTTCTAGCACAGCATAGAATGACGAGAGGAATGGTGCTATCGAATGAAATTTCTAAAACAGTAGATATATTTAATTTCTCTTTAACCTTAAAACTTTTTTGTATTCCGTTCTTCTCAAATGTTGAGAATGTTAAAATAAGACATCTTGCGCTGTAAATGGATGACTATTCTATCGTAAAAATATTTATTTATTATAGTAGTAATAATAATAATATTAATTATCTTTTCTTTATAACAAATAAAAATTAATGATATTCCTCACTGGGATTTCCCGTGCTGAGAATTTCATTTGCACAATATGAAATTATATTAAATTGATGTTATTACTGAAAAAAATATAATCGTAAGGTGAGGTATTTTAAGTGAAGTTGGGTGGTTTCGGTGTTAGTCTGTATTTGGTGTAAATATATTTTCTATTTCAGATCTCCCTATGTAACGTATCCAGCGTTTTATTTGATTTTTTAAATTATTGTTTTGATTGTTGAAGATTAAACAAAATATTTTAAAATTATTTTATTCATATATAACTTTGTTGATATAGACCAATATTATTTGAATAGCGATTTTTTTTTCAATTTAAAATGTTATCGATATGAATTATAATCACGCGTTGAATTTAAGTCTAATCAATGTTTTATAATATTTGATCAATTTTTTAGGGTATGTTTGGGGTATATCACTTCACAAGAGCGCTTTACGAGATCTTTAATAATTTAGTTAAAAACTTTATATGTATCAATGAATTTAAGTTAAGGGGTAATTAATCAAGTAAATACTTTATATATAACTTAATTTGTAGATATACAGAATCATCCCGAAACAATTCTGAATAAATATATCCGATATCAAGGTGGTCTCGCTCATCACCTCCCGGATGAGGCCAGCCCACCGAAGGCAGCGCGGGGTTCCGTCTCCAAGGCTTTGTTTCGTCTTGTAGTTCCCCCTCGAATGATTTAAAAGCTCTCGAATTAAAACAACTGTGCTTTTGATTTTTATTATCCGGCGTTTCTGTTTTAAGCGTACAGTTATTCAGCATTCCTAAACTTTACGATTTAAGGGATGACTATTTGTCACCCCTTTGATGGATGGGGCCTGTTTTGTTCCTCTTTATGGCTTTTCTGTGATCCCATAACTCTGGTTTTAATGCTTTATGTATCGAGCCATCCGGGAAATAAATATATTTTATCACCATTAACGAGAAATCAGATTTATCGATGGGCCGTAGGTTTTTTGTGAATTTACGAGTTGCACTGAACTTTCGTCTATTGTGCTTTTATTGTATCGTCCTTATCTTAAGTGTATATCTGATTTGAACGATTATCAATCAAACACCGTGTTGGGGAGGTTAGTGGGTTAATGTATTATCATCTGTTTCGTTGAATATACTTAACTGTGTTCAATATAACTCTTACGAGTACTCATGCTTTGAAACGGTGAAAGCTCTGCCAACAAAAACTGCTATTAGAAGCTTTCTAAATAATGTACATCGAATGGTAAAAACACAAAAGTTTTTAAAGCGAGTAAATAAAAAAACCAAAATAAATATGCCACTTGCACATAATGTACAGTGCCGTAATTCTTAAGTAGAATTTTGTTGCAATATATTTCTTATTTTGTAAAAAAGGAAAGCTCTTCTGCTTTCTACCAATCCTCTGTGCCTTCCACTTTAAATTTACTACAAAACCATGCAGTTCGTAAAGGCTGAAAAACTGTGCCTACCCTAAGATAACTGAACCATGAAAATAAAATTTTAATTTATTTATTTGGTAAGGAACTTGTACGCGCATTTATTCAGTTGGCCACAGCAATCAGCGAAAGATGATAGTAAAGTAACCATTTTCATATATTCAATGCACAATTGTTCATACCTGAACTTGAAAACTACACACAGCCTACCATAGACCAAATAAAACATAGAGATGCCCTAACACGCAACGGGAAGAAATCAAAATAAGAGGGACGAGTTAGGCACACCGCGAATTTAAATAAAACAGCAAATAAGTAAAAAGGTTCGACTCGATTAGAAAAACTGAATATTTTGTTAGAATATTTAGTTTGACTCTTTCATAAATGTTTTATAATTTGCTTACCGCATTCAAAATCACGCGAAACAAATATAACCTGTGCCTCCTGCCGTCGAACAAAAACAATAGCCATGTAAATTAATTCTAAATCTAAACGTTCCTTGAAATTGTTGTATTTTGCTTTATAACTGGCTAACTAGGTCTGAACATTCTTAACAGCCCACCCCCCCCCCCTCATCTTTCCCCTCTCCATTTCAATTCGCCTCACAACATTCTCCAACCGGGGTTGCCATAGTTATGTTCTCACATAAAAAATAAAATAAATTAAAATGAACTTACGAAAGCTTCAATTCATAAATCGTAAGAAGCTAAACAGCATTATGACTTAAAAGTATTTCGTAAGAGGTGTATTTATTGGTACCATATCACCGATGCATTCCGTTGTGCAATACCTTAATACAGGTAATACAATCGCGTTTTCAATTTGTACTCGAACGCCTTCATGAAATACCCCCGAGGCAGCCGTCATTTGTTTATTTTCACACATCAATTTGGATGCGGGTGCCATTTTACGTTTCACAAAAGTCCCGGAGCTATCAGTGCGCTCTTCCACTTGATTTAGGGCCCGAACGTCCGGACTTACTTCTCAATTATGCCCGCCATTTAATTTATGAGACACCCACGGTCCTGTTAATAAAACATTTCCGAAAATAAGCCATTAATTATAGCAATCTTTCGCGGTTGTTGGCTTGATTAAGACATTAGGTATTCGTATTATTATTTTTCGCATGCTTTCCAATATTTGATATTATTACTGTTTTATTCGAATCACTGAAGATATCATAATAATTATTTTTAATTAATTCAATCCAATTCATTTATATTTTTTAAAACTTTACATAAAATATATTTACAAAATAAATAGTAGGTATATCTTATACTAGCAGCAACATATAGCTTGCCGTTAAAAAGCAATTTCGTTGATACTAAATATGTCAATAACTGAATTAATTCTGTTCAACAAACCCACCGGCATAACCATTGGTAAGTTGGTCCTGCAGGCTGGTAGTTAAAACAGGCTATGCTGTCGGTGCCGAAGATAACCATCAGAAAGATAGAAATGAATCCTCTCCATGATAGCCGAGTTTTCAAACCATCCAATATGTATTGTGCGCATCCAGTCTGACCCCTAGATGGTTCATTCCGAGCATAGCCAAGAAAAGGTCGGTAGGATAGAGCCACAGGTAGTATCCATACTCCCCCAGGTAGAGAAACCTTAGAATTTTCTTTTGAACTCTCTCCAACACGAGGAAATGCTTCACCTGATATGGGCTCCAAATTGCCAACCCACTCTCAAATCTTACTAAGGAATTGAATAAAATTATGAGAACCCAGAAGTGCTGCAAGCCATCTCTCGATATGAGCATGAAATGTCAGCCTACTGTCAAAACTACGATCCCAAAATCCATCATAGTGGAGACACGTTTTGAACTTCGGGTGTCCATTGTATACCGGTATTACCAGGTATCAATGAATGGCAAAATTAAACATTTAAATATATTGAACTCAATTTTATATCTATATCTGACTGGAGTCGATTACAGTCTTCTAAAGTTAGTATTTCTAAGAATAGTTTTAGGTCCTCGGCGAAGAGAAGATACCTAGAATACAGAATAACTGAAATATCGTGAATAAATATCGAAAAGAGCAGTGGGCCCAACTTAGAGCCTTGGGGGGTATCCTTTGATCGTACAAAGAATAGAATAGATGTGAATACTCCTTGTGACACAAATTGTTTCCTGTCAACTACGGACTCCTATTTCGCCACTAATCTTCTGATAAATAAGTGTAAGTAAACAATAATAAAAAATAAATTATTAAATAGCAGCTTCAAAATCATGCAATATCTGTTTGTACATAATAAGATAAAGCCTAGGAAGTCACACTTGTACAGTGCCTTTAAGTTGATTTTTAATAAAAACGGGACTATGCAAATCAACCAATTATTTTTATTATGATAAACCGATAGAAGTGTATTGTGGGCGTGTCCGTGTGCCCGAAGTAATTTAATTTTTTTCTTCTCTTGAAATTACTCAAACATTTTCCAAAATTATTTCTTGATCAGATAATCAATTTTATTGGCTTGTCTGTGTTCTAAGAAACGAAAGGTGTGATTTCGGTTTTCGTTCAAATCGGTATAGCCCACACTTCTAACGATTTTCTGTTCAGTGATTCGAATGTTGTTTTTTGTCATTTGAATTTTGTGTTTCTCCTTATGAGGTCTGACAGGACATTAATAACTATTCATATTGGGTGATTAATTGATCGTATAAATTAAAATTAGCCATTTGAATAATTTGTTTGGCACAGTGTCTTGATGTCTTCGCCTTTGTTAAACATAAGTCATCCTTTAAGATGCATCTGCAGCCCAAGCACTTTTTTGTTTTAATTTTATTGCTGTGAGTATGTAATTCACTCTGTAGTTGTATAAAAAGTTGGATTTTCATATTAATATGCATTTATTTTATTACACTGCGAGAGACAGATTACATAGTAATTTAAGTGAATTAACAATTAGTGACTATATAATACTAGCCCTACCCCTACCCCTACCTCTACCTAGTAGTTTTCTTCTTATTTTGAATGTCAATGGTGCAGAATTTCGTCAAGAACAGAGAGCAAATAATAAAGGGTGTTTTTTTTGAGGTTTGGTTTTAAAACTGGCAACATTGTTTCTTCAGACTGTCAATTTGACAGGCGACAGTTGATTTGTAGTCTGATGTCAGTAGACATGTCAGAACAGCGCTTGCAAATTGTGCAAATTTATTTTGAAAATCATGGTTCGGTTCGCCAAACTTATCGTGCACTCGTCCATTTTACGGTCGACATAATCGTCCATCCGAGCAAGTTATTCGGAAGACCATGGATCGTTTTCGCTCTACGTACACTCTAGTGGATAATACGCATCCACAAAGACGACAAACAGTGCGCACAGAAGAAGTTATTGCTACTGTGGAGCGTAGTGTTGAGTAGAATCCGAATGAGTCGATTCGCCATCGTGCACAGCAATTGGAGCTGTGCCCATCCACTTTGTGGAAGATTCTGCGGAAAGATCTTGACTTCAAAGCTTACAAGATCCAGCTTGTGCAAGAGTTGAAACCGCGTGACCATTATGCGCGTCGTAGGTTCGGTGAATGGGCCGAAAACAATATTCAGCTTTATCCTCTTTTTCAACGCAAAATTTTGTTCACCGATGAGGCACATTTTTGGTTAAATGGCTATGTCAATAATCAGAATTGCCGAATTTGGAGTGGAGAAAACCCAAAAGCCTTTGTCGAGACGCCCTTATAGCCATTAAAAGTCACTGTTTGGTGTGCTTTATGGGCAGGTGGAATCATTTGCCCATATTTTTTTAAAGACGATGCCGGCCAGAATGTTGTGGTCAATAGAGAGCGCTACAGAACCATGTTTACTGACTTCTTCGTATCTCAGTTGAATGGCATTGATGTGACAGAGCTGTGGTTTCAACACGAGGGCGCAACATGCCACACGGCGGGTACCACCATCAATTTATTGCGGGAAACATTTGGTGAGCGCGAAATTTCACGTAATGAACCTGTGAACTGGCCTCCACGATCGTGTGATCTCACACCATTAGATTACTTTCTTTGGGCCTATGTGATGTCACTAGTCTATGCTGATAAACCAGAGACGTTGAACCATTTGGAAGTCAACATTCGCCATGTTATTGCCGATGAATATATTATTTTTATGTGTTTTTTTTTCATTTTGAATTTGTATACCTCTAAAAAAACACCCTTTATATAGAGAATAGCAGATTAAAAACAGCTGCCGCGGGTTTTTGTAGCATTTTTGACATTGCACTCCCCCGCGCTTATAAAACAGAACAGTTTTAAACTCACGTAAAAAGGACACAGTATGTTCATCGTGGTACGAATTGAATTGCAGACTCTTTTGCGTAAGAGTGGAAATTACCATTTCTACTATTCGCGTCTACACGACGATTAACATAGGACTCTAGGACATAAATACTGTAAGATGATCTAACACGCAAGGGGAAGAAACCAAACCTTAAATTTGTAATTTGCTTCCCGCAGTCAAAATCACGTGAAACAAACGTGGACGGCAGTTAACAAACGGCTGGTGCCAAAATGGGTGTCACGTGACCTTTGCCACAAGCCTTCAAAATCGTACTTAGGGCAAGTCTATTAATACTGACATCAGTGATCAAGTAGTACCAAAATTCTGCTTTAAGCGGTGGGAAAGGGGGATGAGTGTGGTTTTTCGAAATCTCATGTAGACAGAAACCTTCATCTTGTTTCGAAGCTTAACTGTGCAAAATTTTATCCAGCTCGTAATAAAACTGTAGATTTTTTATAAAAAAAAAACAAATAACGGGACACTCTTATTTATATATATGTATATAAAATTTGTTGTGACTCAATTAATATTTGAAAATAATTCTCACAATTTAAAAAATCTTACCTTTAATAATTTTATTCAGCCCTCACCCAGATGTTATAAATATCCGAGAATGTTTTTTTATGTCCCAGGGGAAGTCGCCCATAGAATAATGATACTGATCCAGTCCAAACAAAAAGATTTATCCAGTGTAACAAGTGCAAAACCGTTAATTATTCTTCCACAAATTAACAGTTTTAAAAATAAGTTTTGTAAGTAACGACGCTTGATTCACGATGTCTCTTACAAAGGCGCGCTGATTGAGACATTACCAAAAACCCACTCCTTCAAACTTTCATTTCTCACGTTTTTTCCTCTCAATTCACCCCGCTTCCTGACAACGGATTAATTTCCCCTAGTGCCCAGTGCCTGTGGCACGCGTGATGCGCGTCGCACGCGGTTCTGCACGTGGATTTAATAAATGGCCCCGGCGCGACAGATGCAATGCGAAAGTGCAACACATGAATATGAAAAAAGTGCAACTCGCGATGTAAAAGTGCGTCCAGGGGCCCAATTCCAGTTCTTTTTAAGAATAAGATATTGTCCTTATCCTCAAGCTTAAAGACTTTCTGCTTAACTGCGGTTCCGGTTCTCTCGGAAGCGAGTAGCTAGAAGTAAGAAGAAACTGGAAGGCAAAAGAAGCAGGAAAATCCTTGATTCCTATCCATCCCCATTTCCAATATTGGCTTATAAGGTTGCCATGTATACCGGTCGATTAAATTCCAATCTCCTTCACATCCACAGAGCACGTGTTCCAAATCCTAACAAATCAGTGCCCCTGGTGTGCCGGTCACACCGGGACAGGAGTGCTCCTGGCTGGGGTGGTTCAACCGTATCGTATCGTAACCTTAGAGTAATAATATACCAAGAGACCTTTCTAATCTTTCTCAATTGTTGTACGAATTGTTGAAATTCTCGCAAAATATAGCTCTCTCTCTTTGTGCTCGGTTTTATAAACATATGAGAAAGAGAGACAAACGATTTTTGTTCAAAACATTCATTTGTGGGAGGGTCTTAAGGGCTTGAAGCCAATTTCTGCAAACGCACGAACTTCACTTCGATGCTATCTGTCAAACAAATTGACATTAGGAGTTCGATAAAAGTGAAATAATTACGTGAATTGAGTGAAATCCACAAAAAAAAGCTATAGCTATATGTGCAGTTATTGGGTGCTTCAACCGAAGTACTAAAGGACCAAAAAAAACAGTTTTCACAGGTATTTATGAAGGAATTCGTATTTTTTACTTTGATGTCAAATGTTTAATTATCTACTATATAAAAGAACTCGGAACCTCCTTCAATATTTAAACAACCCTTGCACTATTTGTATTATTGTAATAAACATCCATTTTAATTGAGTTTTAATGCAATTTCAACATGTTACATTTTCAACAATTTTGCGTAATTATGAGAATACAAATTACCAATTTAATTTGGGCATTTCAAAGTAACTTTGTCTCTTTCGCTCTCATGTTAGTATTGCCAAATGTTGGTAAACAGATGGTGACAGAATGTATTTTGTGAATTCCTTGTATTTCCACCATGAAAAAATCAGGGCTTTGCTAAAGTTGGGTTGTTTTTATATATGTAACTATTTATCGATTTCCAAAGGATGAAGCATTCATTCATTATTATTTATTTTTGTAATCTGTGCCACAACTAATAAGGGTAATATTTTTAGATAATTCCTATAACTCCCCAAATGGAACCTCCCCGCCTTTGTCAGAACAGGCGCTTATATTAAATTCAGAAAGAGATGTTGTAAGTAGATCAAAATATGAACACATTTATTAGCCCCCTTACAATAATAATAATAATAACAAAGCATTTATATAGCGCAGTTTTGTGTCATTTCACTTCAAGTGCTCTTTGCTATAAATAAACTTTTAAAAAAATATTAAATAACTCCATTCAGTGGTATTCTTACAGTGCTACTTTTACATTCTATTTATTGACACTACCATAAAAATTAAGAGGTGCAACATTTATTTATCTTTAATACATCAACTATTTTTGATGTGATGACTGCTAAAAATAATACAAATTAATTATTGGTTTTCATATTTACAGAATATGAAAAATTCAGATAGCATTGGACATCCGTATCTGAAACCCCACGGAAAATAATTTTAAGACGTATTTTAGATATTTGAGTATTTTGTTAAATTGACGTCGATTCTCAATCAATAGATTAAGACACTGTATTACACTACAATGCTTTATATTACTTTTCTTTTTAAACAAATTTTTATTGTAACTTTATTTCATGTTATATTGTGTACCAATAAACTTTATTGCTTATTCAATTTATTTTTTATAACTTATTGAAGTTTGTAAACCTCATTGTAATATTTGAATCATTGAAGAAGATAATATTAACACATCCCAAATGAACCACGAAACCGAAAAAACAACAGAAATTAAAAAGATTTCAGTCGCATCTGGGACTCGAACCCAGGATCTCTACCTATCCGGGGTAACCGCTTAACCAACTAAGCTAATGAGACCAGTTCAATTTACGCCATTTACACTGATATCATACTTCAAGTTCAAGACTTGTTAATATTATCCTCCATTTTTATAAATCCCATATTATTGGCTGCTATCCTTATGATGATTGCAAAGTTTCATCCAGAACTCAATTGCAATCTGAACAGAGTCTCGGATATACCTACCCGATTTTTATTTATATGAGACATCTATTGACTTATTTTACAAGTCTGGAAAGAAATATTCAATTTTGTTTTTATAACTTATTGAAGTTTGTAAACCTCATTGTAATATTTTAATCATTGAAGAAGATAATATTAACACATCCCAAATGAACCACGAAACCGAAAAAACAACAGAAATTAAAAAGATTTCAGTCGCATCTTTCATTTGGGAATCAAATAATATTACATAAATCGTTTTCAAGATTTACGACTACCTACTTACTCGCAACAAAATACCTAATTTATTTAATTTGTAGCAACCCTGTTAGTCATGGTAAGGCCACACCCCTGAGGTCACCCTTGGTCAAAAACTCGCTTCAACATCTCGCAAAGTGAGGCCTCTATATATTGTTACTCTAAGATCGTAACTGCGGTACCGGTTCTCTCGGACAGCTGTCATTCAGCGAATGACATTGCTTAAAATAATCGGTATTGGCGTAGTTTTAACAATAACAAAACTCAATATTAAATATTGACTGAGAAATATCAGATAAAGGTGATTCATTTCCTAAATTAAGTAATAATAAACTACACGTGTTAAGTATGAGTGATGCACCTATAGTTTTAATAATACTATCATAATTAAACCACAAACTCCTTTCAAAGTGCATGGGATCGGAACCGCAGTTAAGCAAAATGTATTTAACCCTATGGATAAGGACAATGTTCTTCTCCTTAAAAAGAACCGGAATCGTGCCCCAGACCGCAGCAATGTAACCGAGATTGTTCTTGTTGTTTTTTAGGGCAATTTGTTTCCGTGTGTCTTCGTCTCCTTTTTAATTATTTTTACTCTGGACTCTAGAACTTGATTTATTGCCCTCGGTGTTATTATTTTTTGCTTATGTTATTCGTTCGTAATTATTCTGTATTTACGTGTGAAGCCTAATTCTTGAACCAAGAGTCCCAGGTTCGAATTCGCAAAAGTTAGATTAATTTTTCGGATTTTTTTAGTTTTACGGAAATCAAAGATAGAGGAAGACATTCAGTATTGCCACGGTGTGACAAAACAGCTGTAACGTAAATACTGACCCCGCTTGGAAAGCCATCGCTTCTGTTGTCTACGGAAGGGATTCGAGAAAGTGTCTATGGGAGACATCCGACGGAAGGGATCTAAGACAAGATGGCGTCGGACATAACCTGACACGGGCGGTGGAGCTCGACGTGATTGAAGGGAGTGATTATGTGTTAGTTTTTGCTTTTCTGTTTGACGCCAACGAGGTGCATCTACCCAATCTACCCGAAGTGGGTATGTTTTTATATTTACTGATGGCCAAATTGTAAGGTTATCAACCCCAACCGCGCGTGCCTGGTGCGTTGGTGGAAATCCCTGCTGAGTATAAACGGATACGAGAGTTGGTGGCTATATCGACGACCCTACAGGACCTAAGGTAGCATCCTCACCTATTATTGACTGGACCCTACGGGAGATGCTGTAGCGGATGGCGCTTTCGAAGTATCGTCATAGACTTCGCTGAAGATGATCGTGGGAATCGGTGAACATCAGGACCTGAGCGGCCTTGCCTGATGCTGAGGAGAAGGATGAAGGAATGTGAATAGGGTTTTATTTCCTGTATCATGTTATATATCCAAATCTTCCCGCACTTCATCCATCAGATTCATCCACGAATACTGAGAGATAAGTCGAACAATAGCCGGAGGAGAGGTTACACAGCCTTTCAGTATTAATACTTGTCTAGAAATTGCTTTCTGTATTATGTTTGATACCTATGTATATATACCTACTCAAGTTATAGACATAATTTTGTTAGGTTATTTAGTGTATATTTTCTGGTTCTTTTGTTATTTAAACTTTACATTTGATTAGTTACGACCTTAGCTTATTCTAAATGAATAAATAAATAATATTATTAAATTATCAACTTTTCTATAGCGCCGTTTAGTGATTAAAAACACCTCAAGGGGGCTTTACATTTTGTTAAAGTTTGTAGTCCCTTTAAAAAAAAAATATTTTTAGATTTCATTATTGCTTTCTGACCTCAAACCGAATACAAGGCTTTTCCAAACCCAGCACATTAAAGCTCTTAAATTGTTAAATATTATAATTT
This sequence comes from Halesus radiatus, assembly GCA_022606495.2. Taxonomy (NCBI): domain Eukaryota; kingdom Metazoa; phylum Arthropoda; class Insecta; order Trichoptera; family Limnephilidae; genus Halesus; species Halesus radiatus. The sequence goes on along the minus strand of JAHDVE020006960.1, from coordinate 3,622 downwards.
CTTCAAAATATTGGTATTCACTTTGTGGCGTCATTATTAATAAATTAATTATATAAGTTACTTTGATTTCACCACTTTATTAATATATACATATCAACATGTATCGAAAGCGATGTTTTCCTCATCAGGAATATATAGAATACTAAAAAATAATAATGTCAAGTATAGACAAATGATAAACATAGAACACAATAATCTAAGATAGACAAATTATGAACAAAAACAATACGGTCCGTTTGATAGATTCGCCTATCTTAACAAATGGGTTGCAATCTTTGGAGCACAGACGTCGGGTGGGAATGCTGTCCTTGTTCTACCGGTATTTTAATGGAAGATACTCCGAGGAACTAGCGTCATTGATCCCTTCGGCACCGGTGCATAGTCGGGAAACACGCCAAACGCGCGCCCAACATTTGCACACGGTTGACATTTGTCACATGAGAACGGGTCGCTTCTACGACTCGTTCTTGTGTTCAACAGCTCGGCTGTGGAATGATCTGCCGGCCTCTGTGTTTCCTCCATCCTATAACATGGGTCTCTTCAAGACCCAAGTTCACTCCTTCCTATCCTCTAAGATCCTCCACACAGCATCCCCAAAGATGATATAGGCCTTGAGGGAAATTATTTACTCCTTGGTCTCCTGTGTGGAGTTACTGTAAAAAATAAAAAAAAATAAAAAAATAATTTATCAAAGTAAGTAAGTAATTAATCAAAAATGTTAATAAAAAAAATATTATAAAACATTGGATAACAAATTTATATTATGTATTAAAAAATAAAAGGAAAAAAGTATTATTAATATCAATATGAAAATAAATTCAAAAAATATCTATTTTTAAAAATGTTAATTATTATTATAAATGATTATTAATTATATTTAATTCACTATTAACGCTTTTTCTGATTTCTGTTATTTCAAATTTGTCTAATTGTAAACCGGTTGTATTTCTATGTAAAAATTTTATACCTTTATTTATACGTTGTTACGTATTATTCCAAAATCCTATGTCAGTTTGCTACTCGTGTATATTTTAAGTGTTGATTTTAATTTACTTACATATAATATAATATCTGTTATTTTATAATTATAATAGATTAGGTTATTAAGTGTATAGCGCACTCACAAAAATGCGCTGTAGAAAGTAACTGTTATTATTATTATCATATTTTCACAAGTCTTTCTGTATTTGCCATTGTAATATGCAAGCAACTTATTAGCCACAAAGTTTATTTTTTTCTTATGGTAACCCTTCATTCAAATGACAACCGACCGACTTTCTGATATCCACAGAACAGGAGAATTATTCACTTTTCTGCTCCCTGCTGATTCGGTCGTGTTGTAGAACTTACTAGTAACTTGTAGATTTGCATAATGCATCACTTGTAGTTTTTAAATATACCTTCTGAACTTTGTACGCGTTGAGAAATAAATCAATCAAATGGTGAACCTTCTTTCATTAATATCTCCGCGACAATCTTTAACGAAAGCGCTTGGTAAGTATTGGTAAGTCCACACAATACACTACATACCGTCAAACATATTTAATACAGATAACACAAAACGTTAAATTGGTGACCCCGACGTGATTGAACGTGCACGCAGGTTGGCACCAGCCCTACTAGAAGCAGCCAAACGTGAATTTAAATTTTTAATGGAACAAGGTATATGCAGACCTTCCAAGAGCAACTGGGCCAGTCCATTGCACATGGTGTAGAAACCCAATGGAGAATGGCGCCCTTGCGGGGACTATAGACGCCTAAACGCGAAAACAATACCGGACAAATATCCAATTCCCCAGCTCCACGACTTTGCCCACAAACTGTCTAAGGCAAAGATTTTTTCAACTATAGACTTGGCGCGGGCGTACCACCAGATACCCGTAGAACCAGAAGATATCCCAAAAACGGCCATCATCACACCGTTCGGATTATATGAATTTACGTCTATGCAATTTGGTTTATCCAACGCGGCACGTTTGCTTTGTGTACCTGGATGACATATTAATCGCTTCAGCAAATGAAGAAGAACACCAGAGGCATTTAAACACATTGTTAAAACGTCTAGCTGACAACGGACTAGTTATGAACATTCAAAAATGTAAATTTGGTGAAACTACTGTGAACTTTCTGGGGCATACTATTAATCAAACGGGCATGACTCCCATCAAAGAAAAAGTTAAAGCTATAACAGAATTTCCGCTACCTAAAACTGCGAAAGGTCTACGTCGCTTTTTAGGTATGTTAAACTACTACCGAAAGTTCCTACCTAAAGCTATCGAAACTCAAGCCAAGTTGTTCGATTGCATCGCTGGATACAAGAAAAACGATAAGAGAACACTTACATGGAACGTCGAATTAACGAAGGCTTTCAAAGAATGTAAAAATCACCTAGCTAATGCCGCGCTGCTAGCTCACCCGAAGTCCGATGCGAAGATCGCTATAATGGTAGACGCTAGTGACACAGCAATTGGAGCGTCTTTACAACAGTCCAACGGCGACACATGGGAACCACTTGGTTTTTTTTCTAAAAAATTCACACCAGCTCAGCGGAATTACAGTACATTCGACCGCGAACTAACAGGTGTATATGAAGCCGTGAAGTACTTTCGCAACAACGTTGAAGGACGTAATTTTATATTGTACACGGACCACAAGCCAATCACCTTTGCCTTTAGCAAGAAACGAGCCTCTAGCTCTCCACGTCAAGAAAGACAGTTGGATTACATTGCACAGTTTTCAACGGATATTAGGCACATCTCTGGACTCCAAAATATAGTAGCTGACACCCTATCTCGCATTGAAGAGATAAACTGTCCTACTACAATTGACTATGGGAAGATGGCAGAAGCGCAGTGTCAAAACGACGAATGTATTAAGGCAAAAGATGACACCGGCCTCTCCCTGCGTCAAATGGTGATACCCGGCACTGACAGATCACTATGGTGTGACATATCAACTGGCCATGTCAGACCTTTTGTTCCAGCTTCCATGCGAACAGAGGTAATTAGAAGTATTCACAATGTCTGTCACCCAGGCATTCTAGGGACAACGAAGACAATAAAATTGAGGTTTGTTTGGCCCAACATGGCGAAAGATATAAAAAACTTCGTAAAACAATGTATCCCTTGCCAGAAAGCGAAAGTCACACAACATACAGCAGCTCCACTATCGACATACGTTTTACCAGAAGACCGCTTCCGCAATCTTCATATTGATTTAGTTGGCCCTCTTACAGCATGCAACGGTTATCAATACCTGTTGACGATGATCGACAGATTCACCCGCTGGCCTGAAGCTGTACCATTAAAGGACATGTCTGCTGAAACAGTAGCAGCCGCACTGATGAACCACTGGATAACTCGTCACGGTACCCCGGAGACAATTACTACAGACCAGGGACGTCAGTTCGAGAGCTTCTTATTTAAGAAGCTAACAGATAAATTTGGTATCAAACATACAAGAACCACCGCTTATCACCCACAGGCCAATGGCTTAATAGAGAGATGGCATCGTACTCTGAAAGCCTCTCTTATGGCAAGTGGCGAGCCGAACTGGTTGGAAAATCTCCCACTAATTCTACTCGGATTGAGATCCACAGTTCGTGAAGACCTAAAATGTTCCC
>JAHDVE020006959.1:0-38891 GCA_022606495.2 Halesus radiatus | reverse complement strand
CTCTATATCATAAACAAAAACCGATGTTCGCTCCTTTTGGAATTCTGTGATTCGACTTCTCTACTACCGTAAAACACACAATGTATTTATTGTTATTTCAACTGTTTTATTATTTTTATTAAAAAATAATATACGTTTTTACATATTACAAGCAAATTCTAAACAAAAAGTATATATTATATATGTTTTTAGCGTCCCAAAGTTTCTCAATGTATATGTAAATAAAAATAGTTTATAAGGTAATAAAAATGTTTTATTTGTCTACATACTAATTAATTATTTACTAGTCAGAGCCACAGTAATTGTAAAATGACATTGAATATTTTCTAAACAATAAGTAAAAAAAAAAAAAAAATATACCAAAAATTTGCTAATAATTCCACTACACACAATCCAATGTTAAATATATTTTTTTAAGAAATTAAATTGGATGACAAAGGGTTAATTTTATAATAAATAAGGTTAGATTTTATAACTAGGAGGTATTTTGTAACTTTGACCATTCAATTGGCATTGAATTATAAAATCATTCAAAAGATTTTACTATAAACCAAAGAGTTCACCATAAATATAAATTAATTTTGAACGTGTAAAAAATACAACCCCTTCCCTTCTTTCTAACGATAACACCCAATGAATTAATGAACAAGTTAACAAGAACAACAAACTTGAAAACATAACTTAGCATGAAGTAATAAGCCATATGCTGCAAAGTTACCAAGGAAGTTCCTCAATGTTAAATGATTCTGAGTGAATGTCTACGCTAAATTCTGCTGAACTTTTCAATGATTAAAAGTACCAGAGAAATTCAGAATATTTTAAATAGTAGGTACTGCTGCCTATACCCCCTCCCCCTGGCCCTCTGCTGGGGGTGGTTGAAAATATTAGATATTAATAATTAATTTTAAAAACTCCACATAAATTTTTGTTTTCCCTGGATCTATGAAATTCTGATCACCCTAACAACTATCACGCATTTTACATATATAAGAATAAATAAAATAGGGTAAAAAAAAAAAAAATTATATGGTGATCTTTTATGAAAAAACTTTTAAAGTAGGTAAGCGCCCTAGGGCTAATTTTCCCACGAAAACGACGCTATAGAAATAATTCATTTATTATTATTAATAGTGACACCATAAACTATGAGAAAAAGCTTGTTATACAAGACTAGGTTTTTCATTATTTATTTATTTATTCCTTTCTATTTATTTACAGACAATTTTTAAAATACAAGAAATTAATATTATTATTATAATTGACGGCCTCTATGGTCGAGGGGTAAGGCTCTCGACTATGAATCCGAAGGGCGCGGGTTGAAATCCCGGCGTGGGCAAATAAATTTTATTTAATTAATTTGTGCTGCTTTACAATTAATTAAATTAAAATTAACATATAGTATATTTGGCCACCTTTCACAGTGGAAGATACTCTCAGTATCGCCCTGGTGAGAGACCACCATTCAGAATTGAAACGTTGCTTGAAATGGCTTTTAGCCGTGTTTGGTGACCAGATCTGAATAGCCAGATATTTCCCCACCTTTCTCTTTTCCTTTTCCATTCTCTCCCCAATACCTTCAGCGTCACAACATTCCCCAATTAGGGATGCCATAGTCTCACTGGCTCCAGACGATTGGGAGCACTTAATAATTATATAGAATGGTTTGTACGTACTGTAAATTATTAATATAAACTAGCCTATCGTGAATGCCTCCCTAGGAGAACCAGTACTAAGGTGTTCACGTATTTACGATATACTATTATTGTGAGATGATTTAATTACGTTTAAGAATAAAAAAATAAAAATTAATGTATTGTAACAAGGATAATAATGCAAATCAATGATTTATATTTAAAGTAAATGTTATGTTTGATTTGGTGTAATTAAAGTTATGGAAAAAAAACGTTCTTTTTGATTTTATCTAGATCGAGATATTATGTTTTATTAAATGTGTTAGTGTAATCTATTTATTTTATTTTTTATATTATTTGATTTATATTTTATTACTATTTATTTCGAGTAACGTTACTATTATGACAGATTTTTTTTCATTTATTTTGTCCATAAAATTATTCAGTAAATGACGCGAGAAAAGTTCGACAAACAGGAAGCAGGAAGTTTCACATTTTTTAAAATTATTTTTTACCATCACTGAATGAATCAATGTTCCGGTGATTTTCAACAATTGCGCAGAAATAACGGCCAACCGCACTAGTCAAACAAAGCCGCCAGCTTGTCTAGTTCCTTCCTAATGAACGTTTCTTTCCATTTTATATCAAATGAATGAGCTCTTCACGATTCAGCATTATTCATTTAAAAAAAAAAAAAAACAGAACGGAGGTTTTTTTTTGTATTTAACTTTCAAACAAGTTTGTTTTTTTTTAAATCAAATACCGGGACGTGACGCTCGTGAATGCGGTAGGAAATTTTCAATATTGCTCATTAAAAAAATCCTCCGTCAATTTAGTTTGCTTTCCTTTACAAAGTTAAATTTTCAGACGGTAGTTTACCTGAATTATAATGCTCTTTCAAAACTTGCCGCGGCTTAAGTTTAATCAGATCGCTATATAGAATATTTTTTAATGGTACTTTAGAACCAGCCATCCAGCCAGTAATGTAAAAAATACTTCATTATTCGTAGCTATTAAATATATTTGTAATAAAAATACACATTTGTGTTTTGATCATTTCATAAAGATATGCATAAATTATTTTATATTGCATATCACATTCGTAAGTCATGAACTTTACCAAAAAAAAAAACAGCGTACCTATGTCACTTTGACAGTTCATAGAGCTGTAGTAGATCCATACATATTTATGGAGGACTGAGCTTATTTAAATTAATATTTGAGCAACAAAAATCGGTTTATTGACATCGGAAATGTCAACAGCCAACTCACATCCAAAAACTATGGAGTCCCTCGGGGATCTCTATGTAGGGACCAATATTTTTCCAAAAATTGACTCACTCAATCGCGTTGATGACATGGAGTTTTCAGATTGAACTACATTTTCAGTTAGCAATTGCTCAGTTTGATTGATTATTGGAGTTAATAGAACCCTGTTCATTAAATGGATAAGTACAATGCAACAACAAAATACGACTTTTTTTTAAAATAAAATATAATGTAGATGTTTTAGTACATTTTACATATTAGAAAAACTTATTTTCTGAGCATAGAGCAAGCTTGGAACAAAACTACAGGAAACGATGAAGGGAGGAGTAATTATTTTTTTAATTACTCCGCTAAAATCCTTCCTTGGTACGATAGAAATTTTATGAATAGAGTGTTTAAATTCGTTTTACTCTTAATGGGGCGCATACCATATTTACCTACTTCTATTGATTGTTTACAGTGCATTGGAAATATTTCATAAATGGGTACTCAAGTCTTGGTTAAAAGCAAATTTATTTAACTTATTCCTGTAAACACAAGCGAGTTAAACAATTACATTTCTATTATAAATACATTTTCTACTAATCGTGCTGAAAATATTATTTTCTGATTGTGCATCCTATCCTCGTTAATTTTGTTTAAAAAAAAACACAGGTAATTTAGATAAAAAAAATTACTTATTAAAGCTATACTCTTCATCCTGAGATTTATTAGAGTACTTATGATACACGTTAAATTATATTCGAAGTAAGGAAAATTTTCTTACGTATAATTCAGTAAATTTCAAATAATCGAGAATAAGGTGTTATTATAATATCCATAAAATAATTCAAATTTTTTTAAATATTTTTCTAAGAAAACTCATTTTAGCATGCTTTGCTAACTATAACTGCTTCAAATAAATTATTTTGTGAAAGGTTTCCTGGGTTATTGTTATTATTTCTGGACACTCATACGACCCATTAACCCAGGCCCTGCTTATTTGTATTTCTGGCCATGTACTACAAAACTATAATTGTTTTGTTCATTTAACAATAAGGAAAAAATATTAATATATTCAAAATATTTGCCTTCTGTAAAAATGTTATTCGCAGGACATTATAGCTATATTGTTTTTATAATCTAAAACGATTCGTGGTTCTGTTTGATTTATTCGAAACAGTTCTAATAATTATTGTATCTTGCAATATGCAACTATAAATAACGTTGAAATGTTTAATTGCTTGGTTATTTTAGGGTCTGAGTCACCAAACCATTTGATAAATCTCCTTATTGTTTTTTTTTTCACAATTTTTTTTCAGTAAATCAACAACAACAATAACTGTGCTCATTGATGTTAATGACATCTTTTTAATGTTTTCATTAATCATTGGAGATAATATTAACAACTACCAAATCGAAACACGAAACCGAATTCAATTTTATTCACTTGTAAAAATGAGTGAGTTTTTTTGAATCTGCTAGAGAGGTATGAGTATATGGAATAAATACACAGGGTAGAAAGAAAGGCGATGCATGATGGGATGATGAAATTAAATCACTGGTCTCGGAGAAGAAGAAAGCGTGATTATGTCTGATAGCGACTGGCAGTGCTCCTAGCGGAGAGCGGAATCAAGCGAATGAAATAAAGAAGAGATGTAAGAAAATAGTTAGTGTTGGAAAAGAAGAACTAAAGAAACGTCTGGAAGAGGAAGAAGGAATCAAAATGACAAAGCACTTCCAAAAAATATTATACTGTTTTGGAAGGAGGTCAAAAAGTCCCGGAATGGTCCAGAAAGCGGATGTATGAAAGTGATAAAATCGAAAGATGAAAAAATGTTAACGAATGAGAAAGAAATAAAAGAGAGATGGATGAAATGATTCAAAGAGGTCTTTGAAAGCTACCCGAATGATAGTGATTCCAGTGGCGAATCAGGTATGAATGACGATGGCGAGAATCTTACCAAAATCAGCATGGATGAAATAAAAATATCGATTAAATGTATGAAGAATGGTAAGGCTGCTGGTTTCGACAATATTGCCGCTGAATACTTTAAAGGAGATAGCCGTATACTTCTCACATGGTTATGCAAATATTTTAACCAGTTCTTAGGGGGGGGGGGTTACGTGCCATTAGATTGAAGGAGGGCTGTGATCATAACTTTATACAATGTTATGGAATGTGGAAATCACAGGGCTAATTAGCCTGCTAAGTTCAGTTGGAAAGCTGTACGAGTATGGTAGGATATTGATTGAAAGGGTACAAATGAAAACAAAAGATAACAAATGGGGTGTACAATGTGCATTTGTAAGTGCAAGGGGATGCATGTATCAGATTTTCTCCTTGCATATGCTCACAGAAAAGCTTCTGGCAAAAAAACAGACATTTTTCTGTCCCTCTGTAGTTATAGAATTAGCATACGACCGAGTTTATAGGAAAAAGTTATGGAGGTCCAAGTATGGAATGAATTCGAATCTCATGCAGGCATTTGCGTTTCTGTACGAGGGAAGCTTTGCATGTGTTAGGGTAAACGGTGAATTTACGGGGTGGTTTGACATCACAAAAGGTGTTAAGCAAAGCTGCGTAATGTCACCATGGTGATTCAATCTATACATGGATAATTGTATTCAAGAATTGAAAGAGGAGTGCTTAGGAGCGAAAATGTGTAATCTGAATGTATAGTGCCGGTTGTATTCTGATGATACGGTGCTGATAACTAACAGAATGGACGATCTATAGTCCCTCGTATCTAGAATGAACGAAATATGTATAAAGAAATAGCTAATGATTAATTTAAGTAAGTCTAAAGTCATGGTGTTTGAAAAAGATAGTACGAAAACAGTGTGCAATATAATGGTGAATGATGAATACTTGGAGCAGTTCGATAAGTTTGTATATTTGGGAAGTATGTTTATAAGAGGCGGAAAGGCTGATAGGGATATTGAAAGATGGGTGAATGAAGGTAACTCCATTAATGGAGGACTGAATGCGGTTGGCGCTAACAAAAAGTTGTCCAAAGAAGCGAAGCTAGCAGTCCACAATGGAGTGCTGATACCAACCCTGATGTATGGCAGTGAGGCATGGAACTGGCAAAGGAAGGATGAAAGTAAACTGAATGCCGTAGAAATGAGATCTCTGAGGCGAATTTGTGGTAAAACCATGTATGATCGTATGAAAAATATTGAGATTTGTAAAGAATGCAAGTTTGGTGTAAGCGTAATGAGTAAGATTAAGAAAGGGACGCTTAGATGGTTTGGGCATGTAGAGCGAATGATCGAAGAAAGAAGTGTAATGAGAATATAAGACGCGGGAGTTAATGTTAGAAGAAGTCGGGGACGCCCGAGTAAGACATGGCACGATCGAGTGAATCAAATACTTGAGTCGGGCCATGTCAGATGTCGGAAAAATAGAAAAGAATGTATGAGATGATGTATGAATGGAATGCAAGAAGTGTATGTCAGAATCGAGTTGTTTGACGATTTCCTTTCTGCCTACCCCTTCGGAGAAAGAGCGTGATGTTTAATTAGTTAGTTAGTTAGTTAATAAAAAAAATTACCTCGATACAGGCTTAGTCCTAGTGATGATAATAATTGGATTATAAAACGTGGCATTTTAAATATGCAGAATGAATAAATAAAAAAAAAATTAACCTACGATCAAACATTAAAAGCATTAAATTCTAATCAACGTCAAAAGAAATTTTGCTAAATAAATAATGTGACTATACTACAATGACTAGATAAAATAATTATTTAAATCTACGTTAACTGACGAGCAAATATCAAAGGCATCAAAATTGAAGCAACGTCAAACGATTCTTACTAAATATAAAATGTCACTGCACTAGAATGACTAAATGAAATAATGTCTCATTATAACTGGTGACCAGTTTGGAAATAGCCGTGATAGACTGAAACCAGTTACTTTAAAAAACAGAAAGCTTAAAAGAGTTAAAATCATTATAATGGATTTCCATCAAATATATACTTTCCTCTGTGTTGTAAAATGATGTTATTTTTTTCTATTGTATCTGTATGTCTCGAACCTGTACATTTATTTATGTTATTTTCCTATTGTTTAAATAGACTTTTTGTTTTTAATTATTCATGTACTTTTTTTATATTATACCGCACAAGAGTCCCAACTGCTCCCAACCGTCTGGAGCCAGTGAGACTATTGCATCCCCAATTGGGGAATGTTGTGATACTGAAGGTATTGGGTAGAAGAAGGAGAAGGGGAAGAGGAAGGTGGGAACGGCTAAAAGCCATTTCAAGCAACGTTTCAATTCTGAACGGTGGTCTTTCACCAGGGCGATACTGACAGTATCTTCTACTCTGGAACGTGCGCAAATATACTATATATTATTTTTAAATGAATTAATTGTGAAACAACACAAATTAATTAAATAAAATTTACATGCGCACGCCGGGATTTGAACCCGCGACCTTCGGATTCGTAGTCGAGAGCCTTACCCCTCGACCATGGAGGCCGTCAAAAACACAATTGGCTTGAAAACTCCCCAAAACCTAATATTATGTAGCATTATTTCAATCCCACAATGAGTTGAATTGATAACTCATGCAATGCAACATCGCTACATGTCTTATTAAAAAAAATATATATATATATATATATATTTATCAATATCAGCAATAGAAATATTAAATTAAAAAAATAAGAGCTGCAGTGCGATTACTTCTCAGTTTATCATAAACTACACATTAGCAGACGTAACTATTGTTTTATGAGTCCCTCCCCTTATGGAGTTATTTTAAACAGCCTACAAGGATATCACTTGCATACGTTTGGTTTCATATTTTTCGTAACATTGAAAGTTATTTATTTGATTTTCAATAATTTTAACCAAACTGCGCTAATCTAAGTTACGTGCATTACATCTACCCCGATTATGGACACTGTAAGACTGTCTGAAACGTTGGCTAAATTAGGAAGAGAAGCAAAACGACTTAAAAATCAATCACCGTAATACTTTTGGCCGAGAAAATCATCCTATCTGACATGATGAATGTACGTAGTAAATAAATTCTGTGTTTTTTGAAGAAATACAATTATTTTGGTTCTCAGATTTGTCAAATGAAATGAATTCTTATTTTTCTCCGTTATCAGTTACTAGTTTTCAACTAGAATAATTCTAATTGTCCGAAGTCAGAATTCAGCATTGTGTGTTTACCCCAACTATCTAGTATTTTGATGGGTCTTCAGAAATCGAAACTGTCAATGGTGCCCGATCCAAAGTTAATTTAAATTCCTCGTTTAACTTGGTCCATAAATCAAATCAACGGGACGAAACATTAATAGTAATCATAATAATTCCCATCACGTCAATCCAAAGTTTCTCGGCTCTGGTCCGTATTATTAATACGGGTAAACTTTACAAACTACTTCTCGATGCGCTTGCGCTATACTGTGTATACGAGTTGATACGAGCCGATTCACTGCTAAGGTCATTTCCTGGAGGAGAAAATAAATTAACCATCCATGCTTTTATTTAACCTATCAACTTTCTTAACACGAAACTCCATCCTATATTTTTCTATAATAATAATGGAATAATAACAGAATTAGGCCTTTGATTATTTTATGTATTTTATAATGTAAAGGGCCCCAGAAACATTTTGCTATTGTGTGTGAGGTTGAAATTGCTTAGTCCCATCAATAGACACTGTCTTAAACAACGCACAAACTTAACAAAGTGTATTTATTTATTTATTCTTAAATTAAAAAAAAAAAAAAAAACATTGGCCATTTATCTCAATAGGACAGTTCTTTTTGCGAATTTGGTGCCATTTTGAAGAGTTCTCGACGAATTCATATTAAAAAAAAAACTAGATTAATATACTGAATGTGCAGGGGAAAAGTGGAGTAATTTTGGAAGGTGATTAATACAATTAAAAAGTTAAATAAATTTAACTTTTACGTATACCTCACTAAACCGCATCTGGTGTAGTCACATCTGTTGTGCAAATAAGTGGCGTAGATAAGGCAAATGTTACTGAATTGTGTGAAAGTGGACATATTCAAACAACAGAATACATCGCGGAAGAATCTTCTCTTTATCAGTTTCCTTATGGCACATCTGTGCTGAACCAAGTGACTCCCGAAGCCGTCGACTGACTGGATAACCTCAGCATCCCACTTTAACCTCCACCAACTCTTCTCCACCATACGAAGACGATAACTAACTTGTACAATCGTGTAGAGAATCACCTCCGAATGTTACTGCGCTTTTCAACCAGACATCCTGTATTAACAGTACACAGGTAGATTAAAAATAACTATTCAAAGTAATAAATTCGTCAATGCAAAGCATTTTTACAAGAATAACGATTAAGAAATGGCGATAATTATTCTTTGAACATTCTAGAAAAGCAATCATCTTTAGCGCAACCAGTTTAAATATGGCCGTGGGCGGGACATTTTCCTTCAACTTCTCCATAAATACATTTCAGAAGAAAAAACAAGAAAGGATAGCAAAGATTCCAAAGCGGGGATTGTTTTCCTCATCCTTTGATTACGTATTGTAACAATATTTTTGCTTGGCATCGCTGCGAATGTCAAAATAACAATGCCACGGTCTCGACTTTCATAACCAAAAAAAAATTATTATTAGCGTTGCCTGTCAATTCAATTAGGAAATTACTGATTTATCTACGGTCCTTAAAATGGTAATTATTTACCAAAACAAACTATTTCTTTGCAGATCGAGTGGTTACGGTAGAACAATATATTCCTTCTTCCAGTTAAACTGACCACTTAGGTACAGAAAGAACAGCTTTGTCCCGATGGTGGAAGTAATCTTCCTAAACCTTTTGACAGCTAAAATAAACTTAATTAAGTTCAAAATGGAGCAACTTTTTATAACATACTTTATTTTAAATAATTGTGCAGCGGTGTACCCGCAAACCACGGTTGTTTTTTTGTAAATAACTAAATAATGTAGTACTCTCTCATCCGAAGTGTTGCTCCCAGTAAGTAACTATGCCCGTGAGGAGCTACATGTATAATGTATATGATAACATTAGAGAATTGTTGACTGGAGTACAACGTGACATGTGTGCCTGTTTCCGGTCAGGCGGGTAATCCAATAAAGATGGCTGCCACATCCGCCGCCGCCGGCTACACTAGCGACATCTTCCCGGGGATAACACAACTAAACAGAAGATAGAAGGAACTTCTCCAATATGAGGCAACAAGGAGATAAATTATTTATGGCTTCGGTGATATTAAAATGTGATATCGTATTCCATGGGGGATACCCCAAAATCTTTGGGTAATCAATTACTTATTCTGTTACTGAATTTCTTTTAGAAATTATATTATTATACTTATCTGTTTAATTCATTCTTCTTCCGGTTCCCCCTCCTATTGTAGGTTGTATATTGTCGGGGTAATTTTCACGTGTCACGTAGATTGAAGCAATGAAATATGAAGTTTTCCTCTGCTATGTCTTCAACTTTCCCCTGGATTCTCACATAACAAGCAATTAATAATTTTTCGTTAGTTCAATGAGATATTATATTACGAAAAAAATGTGACTAAACTCGTGTTTTTTATATTTTTTTATTAAAGAACCATCGTCCAATTACTAGCGTCATTGATCCCTTCGGCACCGGTGCATAGTCGGGAAACACGCCAAACGCGCGCCCAACATTTGCACACGGTTGACATTTGTCACATGAAAACGGGTCGCTTCTACGATTCGTTCTTGTGTTCAACAGCTCGGCTTTGGAATGATCTGCCGGCCTCTGTTTCCTCCATCCTATAACATGGGTCTCTATAACATGGGTCTCTGCAAGACCCAAGTTCACTCTTTCCTATCCTCTAAAAGACCCTCCACACAGCATCCCCAAAGATGATATAGGTGTTGAGGGAAATTATTTCCATCGGGGTCTCCTGTGTGGAGTTACTGTTAAAAAAAATAAAAATAAAATACATGACACAAAATGAGGAAAACAACAGCTATAGAAAAATAATAGTGTACATATATGATACATGATTGAAGCAATGACAAAAAATTACATTTGGGAGAATATTCAAGTCAAAGTTACATAGTTATAATTATATTGTAAAATCTTCAGAATACGCAATTAAATAGTTTTATTTATTTATTAAATAAATTAGAGTAGCCATGAAAATAACACCGATTTAATAATAGCAGTGTAAGTAAATTTGATTAATGTTTTCTAAGCACGTCCATTTGTTGCCGTACACTGAGATGGTTAATTTACATGTCAATTTTAGCATAAAACGGTTCAATGGAGAATGTTAACAAGGAGTTTACAAAGATAATGTAGATTGGTTATGCAGATAGTTAAAATCCTAATACATTACGGTAATAACTTACCACCAAACTTGCGTCCCGGTACCCAGTGATTATGTATAATGAATGGTGGTGTACCACATTAATTACAATAATTAATTTAATGAAATGACATTATTCTGAATGTCATTGAACGTGGAGTCAGTAAATGATTACCCTATATATCTATTTTAATTCGTGGCCAATCGTAATAATATAATGTTTTCTTTGAAAGTAATCACTCTTTGATTTGACGTGGTTGCATAGTTTCGTCGGATACTATGAAATTAACATTTATTCAGTACTAGCTGATGTGTACCCGGCCTCTTTTTTAATAAAGCTATGAAGTTGTGAATTCTTGCCGGTCGTTTGGGTGCCATAATTGATTTGACAGCGAAAGTAATGCCGTGTGACGACTATTACTATCTCTAAACAATGAAACAAAAAACTTTTTTTTTTTTAATTTTTAATTATTTTATTCAAATTTACAAACCTCATGGTAATATTTAATCATCTTAGAAGATAATATTAGCATAACCTAAATGAGACATGAAACGGAAAAAAAAACAACAGAAAATAAAAATATGTTAGTCGCATCTTGGACCTCTGTCTTTCCGGGATAATCGCGTTACCAACTTAGCTAATGATACCAGTTCAATTTATGTCATTTTCATCGATATCATATTTGAAATTCAAGATTTTCTCAATATCATCCTCTATTTTTTTAATTGCATATTATTGGCAGCTATCTTTATGATGATTACAAAGTTCTTCACGAACACATTTGCAACCTAGATAGTGTCTCGGAATATGTTATATAGTGTGGACATAAAGTCAATCCGTAAGTAATCCAAAGTAAAGGCAGTCCATAAAGTCTGAAAATCTGTGCCTACCTTAAGATAAAAGAACCATAAGAAAAGAAAAAAAAATGACACAAAATTCTGTAGAAAAGTGGTTTTTTTTTCATGAATTTTTATTAAGGAATTTGTTGGCTCATTTATTTAGTTGGTCTTAAAAATCAGCAGAAGATGATAATAAAAGACCATTTTAAAAATTTCAATGCACAATTCATACCCAAACTAGAAAAACTACACACAGCCTATCTGTGGTTATAGAGCAATGCACGCCACTGCAAAGTAGGTACCAAAAGAAGAAAATATCTACACAAAAACCTCAATTATTCAAAAATGCAAAAACAAAAAAAACTGAATTAAAAAATATAAAACTAATTTCTAAATTTTAATAATAAATTTAAAGCAAATGGAAAACAATATTTTTTTCTTGGGAATTAAACAATTCAATAATCTTCCCATGTAATTATAACAAATATAAGCGATATTAAAAAATTAAAGAAAGACTTGAAAATGTACTTGTCCCCAAACTTAGCTGATTGACTTCCTAATGGAGGTAGTTTTCATACAACTTCTCATCAGATTGTACTATTGTCTAAAAGCTATTCATTCATTAATTTTCTTCCATATAACGTAAATATAGTAACCAAAACACTTGTAATAATGGCAAGTGTAAGTCCCACGCGCAAGAACCGATCTCTTGTTTGGTGAGGTGTACTGACAAACCATGAAACTTATTTTATATATTTCATCCTGCCCTTAAAAAATTATCTAGGTATTCTTTTAAATGGAAAAAAAGGGAATATTCTTCACAATAATGATTTTGGTTAATTAATACTACGTTGAATATTTCAATCAGTTCTTGGAGGAAGCCGAAAAATGTTAAGATGTTTATTAAATGGTAGGAATTTAGCGAATATCCAATTAAGAATAAAAATGTAGAGCTCGATTGAATAAAATTTCTTTTGTGTTAGGGTAGCAGAGCTGCATTTTCGATTATTTGCGATTTATAGTGTACATTTCGATCATTCTAAACTAATTTGATCACTGATGTGGAAGAGCGATAACATATTTTTTTTAGGTATATTTCCTATAATCTCGTAAAATTTTCCATTATCCCATAATCACCTGTTCAGGTATTCCTTGGTACTCCATTATGTACACTTCTCTCTGTCAGATTTCTATTTAATGCTATTTCATTTTTTCTTTGTTCTATGTTATGTTCTTTCTCATTCTATTTTGTATATCGAGTATAAACACACACTATGTATTTTTGATCAGTTTAATTTTTGTACCCTGATGATGCTTATGTTAAGCGAAACCGGTCGGTCCTAATAAAATTAAATAAAATTCTCGTGGTTATAAACAAAATTATTGTTGTATTTTCATATTTTTTCAGGTTTACAAAAATTGATCCGGCCTTATCTGGTCATCGTAAGATCCTTAGAAAACCTTTAAACGTGAAAAGATTTCATTAATGAACAATTTTGTTTATTATATTCTAAGAAAAAAGTTATGTACATAACTAACAACCTAAATTCCGCTTTAAAATAGAATGGAGTCGGAATTTCAGCCCGTAACTAAAAACAATGGAAGCACTTAATGCAACCGTTTCAAGATCCAGTGAAAGGGACAATCGCTTTTAATTATCTGGATCAATAGAAAACTATCAGCTGCACCCAGTCCAGCCACCTCCTTTCTCATTCTGCTCTCCTTACTCCTGTTCCTGATTCAAGCAATATCCTGGATCGTATAGTTAAAGTATAAAATACCTAGGTATGGTGTATTGTGTATGGTTGGCTCCCTGTGCCGGCCAACAACAAATCTCTTTGATCTTTTATTTTCCTCGGGGCATTTTTATGTAGGAACTTCCCATACGAGGGAACGTTTGAACATATTATATAGCCGCCCAGGAAATGGTCGACCGAATGAAACACAGGATGGGTATCATAAACATACATTTTTCATGGTTTACTTAACCTAACCTAAATCTTTACTTATAATAAGGTATTTGAATATGTACCACGGTGGCACAGTGGAAAGTTTTTTGACTCTGGACCCCGAAGTTGTGGGCTCAAGCCCCCCGAGGGTATTTGTAAAGTTTACTAGGTCACTCACGATTCAATTTAATTTTTTAAATGATCGTAATATGCAAATAGTTCCAGACTGAAAGACAGTTTCAACCTTTTGAGAGTCTACCATTCGGAATTGAAATGTTGCTTGTAATGGTTTCAGATAAATTTTATGACCAGATCTGTATAGCCTGGTACTTTTTAATCCTTCTCCCTCTCTGCACTTTATTCAGCCTCATAATATTTACCATGGTTCAACTGACTCCGGGCAGTTGGCACTCTTACGCGACATCACTTTGAATAAATGTTATTTTTAGCTCAGGAAAGCTTTCCAACCTTTCGCTTCCCCCCTTTCATCTATCTCCCTCTCATCGCCTTCCGCCCCAAAACATTCCCCAATTAATACTAAAGGGGTAACATAATCCCACCCTGAGCAGTGGGACTCGTAAACCGTAAATATGCCACAAGAAATAATTTAATTCAAAGTACATACTTACAGAGTACTTACATAGGACTTTTTTAAAGCTGGATCACAAATACAGTATTTTTATTCTCAGATTGTATGTTTTCAACATTTCTTTAGTACCGAGTAACAGGCAAGTAAAACCAGATATTCATAAATCTTTGTTTTCATGTTTCATGTTAGCCGTCAAGCCGTTTATTTATTTATTAATTTTCGGCAAATTTACAAATTATTCTTTGTCATTTTATAGGTGTATTGATTAGTATACCAAAAATGAACCAACTATGGATTACCTTCTAAAAAATTATAATCTAATAAATGAATTCATAACAAATAAAACAAAACATCGCTCATGGAAAGTACGAGAAAAATATTGCATTACGGAGTTATTATTCAAGTGATAATTGAAGATGTTCATACAAGATATCATATTATACCTTATAATTTATCATAAATGTTATTTCAGTTAAATAAACTGAACCAATTTGGTTTTTTTATCTCTACTATTTACAGTGGCTTACAATATATTAATTGTTTTTGTGTTTAATTCGTAGAAACAGGTTCAATTTTTTTTTTAAATTAACATAAATCAATTTTAATAATATTATTATTAAGTTCTGCAAGTAGTTTTATTTAACATAATAAAAACTAAAAATACTTGCCGAACTTAATAATAACATTATTAAATTTAAATGAAAAAAGTTTTTTTTAAGCCAACCTCATTTTATTCATATATATTTCTGCATTCAGCCGGTTTCGGTTGGACTCAACCTTCTTCAGGAATGTACCCTACATAAACTTTCTTGTGTGTAGGTTATATGTTTGCTTCCTTCGGATATATTATTAAATTTGATTTACAATAAATTAAAAAAAAAGCTTACAATATTATTAGCAATTTATATGAATCATGCATGTGAATATTATCTATATGCGTAAGCAGTTTGGTTAGTTTCAAAAACATGTATCGAAAATAAGAAGAAAAAAATATTTATGCTAGGAGGCCTATTCTGGTTCTTTTTAAGGAAAATTTCGTGTCCTCTTCCTTAGGCTTAGAGACTTCTTACCTTAGTGCTGAATCCCGGAGAGACATAGTAAAAAAAAACTCCTAAACAGATTGGAGATTATTTGAAAACACATATTGATTAGTGACACAAGGTTTTGAACCAAAACTTTTAAAAATAATTACATCAAATTATGATGGATTTCAATCAAATTTTTTATATCATTTTTAAATAACGTTAATACGTCTTTCAACGAAGAATTACGTTTTGTAAAAAAGTACCTACCTCACTAGAGAGTACTAACATTTGTACTGTATCACTACTTCTAGAAGTGTCACCGTGTATATCTATGCCGTTGCGCATTGTTTTGTTTACCGTACCGAAATAATCTATATCTTTAATATTACTACGTAATAAATATTATTATCTTAATAATAACGTAGTAGGCAACTTACTTAATATTGAGTTTTTCTCTTATTAAAACTACTCTTGTTGCTACGCAAATATTGATATTGTTAATGAATGTCATTCGCTGAATGACAGCTGACAGCTGTCATCCGAGAGAACAGGAACCGCAATTAAGCAAAAAGTCTTTAGGCCTAAGAAAAGGGAATTTTTCTTAAATGCAGTCATATTAGGCCTCCAGGTAAAAGTTATTGTTTTTACTTGGCTGAATTTTTTCAAAACTTACTGCCTGAGGTCCTGGGGCAAGCTTTACGTCCTACTTTTTCTTTGGGGATTCTGTGCGGGTATTTTTTTTATGGGGCCGAAAGAGTTGAAGAAACCTGTGAAAATATCCTATTTATTTAGAAAAAAAAACACTTTTAAATATTGATGTGAATCGTTTGTTGGTAGGTATACACACGGAATATGAAATGGACAAAATTTTTATTTTAGGATAAAATCGCAATGCCTTCAAGAAACTCGTAAAAATATAATTTACTGATACATACGAGTACATACTATTTATGTTAGTGTTACAATAAAATATTGTATAATAAATAAGTTTCAGGTTGACCAGTCAGTGGCTGAGTTGGCATCGCGTCTGAGTCTCACCCAAGCGTTGTGAGTTCAAATCCTCGGCTGGCCTCCATTTCGACACAAGCGAAAAATGCAGAAGAACAATTCAAAGAGCTATCGATAAAAAAATATTTAACCGAAAATATTTTTGTTTCGATAAAAACTCAACGGAATTTTTTTAACACCTCTCCTCGTATAAATATTTTCATAATGACAATTCATTTCCAGGTTACCCTGTACTGTGCGATAATAGTAAAAAGATAGCGGTTCTTGCGCTGTTAATACGAGCAAAGTGTGGCGGTACCGGGGGGCGCGAAACACCCGACATTTTCCCGGAATTATTGTTCAGGTCTGCTAACTTATGAAACAGTTGTGTACTGGATGTGGCAGATAAACTGGCGCTACGTAATAATATGCACTCGGACTTAACCGCAAGCAAGCCGGGTGCTAGGGACCTCATAATTATTGCTGGGACTTTAAAAACAGATTAAATAACCGAGGGTCTTAACTACCTGGTAATCAACGGCAGTTATTTTAATCCAAAAGTAATTATTTAACTAACACATTGAAAAATAGACGCATTAAAATCTTTGTAAATTTGTTCCAATTTATTATTATTTTTTTGGATTAGATGGATCTCATCGTGCTACATCCATCTTAAAGCTGAGACATTTTGAACTTTTGATATATTTTGCGAAATACGATAAGTTAGTTTTTATAGTTATAATAAAAGCCCTCCATTGATGCGCTCGATGTAACCCAGGTGACCAGCTCAGGTATGGGAACTCCATCGAAGCCCGACTAAAGTCGGTCTCTCTGAAGCTAGGCGTACTGTACAGAGCCCGCAGATACTTTGACAGTTCACCACTGTACAATTTGGCACCCACCTCTGGTCGGAAGCCCCAAATTATCTGAAAAAAACCCTTGAATCTGCGCAGAAATGGGCGGTCCGTTTGATAGATTCGACTATCTTAGCAAACGAATTGCAATCTTTGTCTAATCTCAATCAGGCGTCAGGTGGGAATGCCGTCCTTGTTCTACCGGTATTTTAACGGAAGATGCTCTGAAAAACTAAGGTCATTGATCCCTTCGGCACCGGTGTACAGTCGGGAAATAAACATGCGCCCAACATTTGCACCCGTTTGACATTTGTCACATGAGAACGCGTCGCTTCTACAACTCGTTGGAATGATCCGCCGGCCTCTGTGTTTCCTCCCTCCTACAACACGTGTCTCTTCAAAACCCAAGTTCACTCCTTCCTATCCTCTAGAAGACCCTCCACATAGCATCCCCAAAGATGATATAAGCTTTCAGGGAAATTATTTCCCTCAGGGCATTTGTGTGGAGTTATCGTAAAAAAAGAAGTATAAGGTGGGGAGAAGAAACGAAACTTGATGTTTGCTTATTTAATCCATTTATGCCAAGTTACGATTACTTTTTGCAATATTCAACCTAGAACAAAAATTTTTAACTAACCTTCCTTGGGCTATTCTTTTTGCGAAAAATGGACCCGATACATGATAATAACCGCGCCATACGATTTTAAATCAGGCGGCGTCACCCTAGTTATCAATCTATCTCCCATTACTCCGCAAGGGATATTTTCATCCGTTGGTTTTGTTATGGTTTTTCATAATCTACTCATCAATTATACAAATAACCATACTTATACGGATCTATAAATTAAGGGAAGATACTCTTATATTACTGTCATCAGTAAAATCCATCAAGGATCTAAGGGTAGTCTTTGATTTCAAACCAACGTTTTCAAAATATATATATTGCAGTTGTCCGCATCATGCTACAAACTATAAATATTGCAGTTGTCCGCATCATGCTACATACTATACACTGCAGTTGTCCGGATCAGGCTACATACTATATATTGCAGTTGTCCGCATCATGCTACAAACTATACATTACAGTTGTCCGCATCATGCTACAAACTATATATATTGCAGTTGTCCGCATCATGCTACAAACTATACATTGCAGTTGTCCGCATCATGCTACATACTATATATTGCAGTTGTCCGCATCATGCTACAATCTATATATATTGCAGTTGTACGCATCATGCTACAAACTATAGATTGCAGTTGTCCGCATCATGCTACAAACTATATATATTGCAGTTGTCCGCATCATGCTACAAACTATACATTGCAGTTGTCCGCATCATGCTACATACTATATATTGCAGTTGTCCGCATCATGCTACAAACTATATATATTGCAGGTCCGCATCATGCTACAATCTTTATATATTGCAGTTGTACGCATCATGCTACAAACTATAGATTGCAGTTGTCCGCATCATGCTACAAACTATATATTGCAATTGTCCTCATCATTCTATAAACTATTAGGGTTTGTTATAAGATCTAGCAACTAATTTACATAACTCGAAGCCATGAATTCTATATATGTCCAACTGCATTATAAGGTACAAAATGGAGTACGCTTCTACTGTATACCTCATACTAGAAAAAATATATTGAAGTATTGGAATTTGTACAAAAAAAAATTATTTGTTTGTTTTTATATATTAGAAAACACAGCGATTTCATCACGAAGGTTCGCTCTCTAAGACGCGCTACCAAAGTCTCCAGTCCAGGAGTGGCAGTAACAGCTTTCAAAATTAAACATAATTTGACAGAAAGTACCATACCTTCTGCAGTGTTACACGTTATTTGTATCAAACAACTACTGCCTGATGCGGTACCACGATCTGCTATCCAACCACATAGCAGAACAAACGTGTTGGCTCAGCACGGCATGACACGAGATACGGTGCTGATAAATAAGAACTGTCTTGATATTCAATATAACCTTGAAGGTTTCAAGAGACATGTGAATTAATCTTGTGAAATGTATTTTTGTTTGTTGTGTTGTACGTGTATGGTAAATGGACGCTGTCTTTTATGCAAAAAAAAAAAACAATACTTATTTCTTTAATAAAATGAACAAGAAACATTTTGTATATAATTTAATATTTAAACATGCTTCGGAAGCATGTTATCATTTATTATTTATTTTATTAATACTCTTAAACTCATTAGTCAATCTATAAAGATATATTTATTCACACATAGTTTGAAATAGCTGCGTTGATCTAAAAATATGCTCGTATTCATTTCTCCCGGAGCTAATTGTTATCGAGTTTTTGTTACTTCGTGCAATCAATTTTAGGATTCATACTTAAAGTAGTGATTTGTTGTTATTTGTAATTACCTTATTTCTCTTGCCTTATTTTTGTGAAATATAACGAGAAGTCATAAAACGTGTTTATTATAAAAGGGTTTATTGCATTGTACAAATTCTGAACAGGCAAATGCTTTTTACGATTCTCCCCTCTTGAACAACGAAACTTTTCGTTTTTCCATTTGCTCCACAACTCGTCTCAAGTCCTGACTTCCGTAAGCCGCTTCAACCAACTACAGGACGTATTCTAGAAAGCTGTATCCAAGAAGGTAGAGAGGAAGCTTACCATTGCCAAAGAAAGCTCAGAGACCTAAACTCTCTGGAAACACAGAGAGACCTATGTAAAACTAAGAAACATATCTAATTGAAGCTTCGGGCAGGGAACAATGGAGGATGACAATCATTTAGATATTAAAATAATAAATCAGTTAATTTGTGATTATTTTCCGAATGCTTCCCGTGAACGAGTTTAAACATGGTTTTATGTGAATTTCGCACAAAGGTCTGAACTGCGCAAAGCCAGTGGAACTATAATGTCTGCGATTGGGGTATGTTGTGTAGCTGAAGGGAGGAGAGGAGGGGGTGGAAAAATAGGACAGTTGAGAAATATGAAGTTATTCCAATCGGGTCACTAAACACGGCTAATTCCATTTCAAGCAACGTGACGATTCCTATTGGTAACTTTTCGCCAGAGTGGTGCTGAGAGTATCCATCACTCTAGAGCGTGCTGCAAATGTACTTTATTTTATTTTATTACGTTTATACAGTACCATTTAAAATAATTTGTTTTTTAAAGTGTAATTAAGTTGCTTCGTCTGGTGTTTTATAAAGTAGAGTTTAAGGTAGATTTGAGAAGGTGAGTCTGTGAATGGAGTGTTATATGTGTCGTGACCACCTCACTAGGAGAACCGGTGCTGAGGTGTTCACATGAATGTGTTAAACGTGGTAGAAGTATTGATGTGCATTGGTGAATTTTGTTTTAATATTTTACTTTTGGGAGTAGAATTTTATGACATATGCTTTATTTTTATTTTTTGGTTACAGTAATTAATAATCAGGGGTAGAGATTTAGGCAAATCCTTGAAAAAAAGAAACATTTCATCATAGATACTTTCGAGTAAGTTTGATAATAGGAAAGTATATTGCACGCAAAAAATACTACATCTACACATACGTGTGTACTACGTATATAAAACAT
Organism: Halesus radiatus; assembly: GCA_022606495.2. Lineage (NCBI taxonomy): Eukaryota > Metazoa > Arthropoda > Insecta > Trichoptera > Limnephilidae > Halesus > Halesus radiatus. Next base: position 17,882 of record JAHDVE020006959.1, on the reverse strand, counting down.
CTTTAATTATTTTCTTAGGAAATAATGCACACAAATACAATAACATTTGCGCATTCCGAAATTAGAACCCACGACATCTGGGTCCGTAGCCAAGGACATAACTACTCAACCACGGAGGTTTTCCGTAAATATATTGATTGTGTTTTCATCAGAAGCATTATTCCACACCACTTGGGAAAGAAACTTAGACCTTATTGTAAACATAACAGTCATGCTGTTAACGTCACGTCCTATTTTTCCTTTCCAAAAATTGGGAAATAACACTTTTTTACCATAACACATTCGATATGTGTATTGTATATATAACAAAATTATAAAAAGCAAATTATACTGGCATAATTCCTGGTAATCTCCTTACTTAAAATCACTTTTTATTCATATCATATCCATACGTATTAACTAAATACACAATTATAATTTTCAAACAATTAATATTCTTCCTCTTTGTTATGTACCTACTTGTAATTTAAACTTATCGCTTGATAAAGAATATCGTAACGAATTATGTAATCACCCATAATTGGAATCACCGTCATCAAAAACCATTGCAAATGCATTCTATTTCGTTAGAGAGCCAAAAAAAAGAAGAAAAGAAATTAATATTGGATACGTAAAAATATTCATCACTATGAAATTTCTACACTCTTGTGAGACTACCAAAAGAAAACCATTGGACCTCCAATAGGTACCGTTGGATTGCCCTTTAATTCATGCTTCCCTCCATAAGTATCTATGGGTTTAGGAACATAAACTTTTATTAGATTTTTTGATGATAATTAATGCAAGTTCCTCGTTAGAAACTTGTACAATAAATCCACGTTTCCAGCGAACTACCGAAAATAAAAATGTTCATTACTCATTGGTACCGGCATCCTGCGCCGGTGGGTATCTTGCGCCTATGGTAAACACGTCATCCTTTTCATGGCCCGAATCAATCTTTTCCATTTTAATAAATCACACGTGGGCACGTGCGAATCCCAGGCGAGTTAGGAGCATTGTCTGGCGACTGTAGATTAGATAACTGCTGTCTCGGATGATGGAGGAGGCTTCTCCGGTGATGTATTGCTCGAGAACCGGAACATTATAGAAAGAACTTGAAAATCTTAATGATTTATCCTTAAAATGTAACCCATAATAAATTCCAACCATTTGTAAGATTCCTGAGGTATTCATCAATGTCGTGCCAAAAGCTGTATGAAAATGTTTGATTATTTGGCAACCTTACGAAATGGATACGGATATCATATCTAAATTTTGAATGTTTCTATATTAAATCCATTTTTCAAACCATTTAAAAACTGTTTTATTATTATTTATATCTTAGCTAAACCCTCCAAATGTCTTCGTTCTGTTGACGTATGAAGGATACGTGACAATTGTGTTGCCTTCCAACGTCAGGGGATAACTAAAATGCTAAATACAACTTATTTGCAATATGTCTTCCTAGTATACTTCTGTCATTTAGTCGCTGTTCTGACTCAACCTCGTATCTACAAATAATTCATGTTTTCTCAGGAGTTGGGTAAAACTCAGTAATTTTTAATTTTAATTTCTTCAATAAATGTATAATTACTTAGTGGTGTCATTACTAATAAAATTAATTAGAATTTTTTTGTGTACACCACTATTCAATGTATAAACATCAATATGTTTCGGAAGCTAAGCTTCCCTCATCAAATGGTGTGCACAAAGTATTTCTTATTAATTTTATCATTTTTTTTGTAATTTAATTAATGAATTTGATATTTAAGTATTAATTAAACTAACTAACCCTCACACCGTTTCACTGCAGGGGTAGGCAGAGAGGATGGACCGCCAAACATCTCGACCTTGGCATACTTTTTTTGCTTCATTCACATTCATACATCGTCTCATATATTCTCTTCTGTTATTCCGACTTCTGACATGGCCCGACTCAAGCATTTGATTCACTTGATCGTGCCATGTCTTTCTCGGGCTCTCCCGGTTTCCTCTTTTATTCACATTCGCGTCATATATTCTCCTTACACTCACTCATTCATTTGCTCTACATGCCCAAACCATATAAATACTGATAAGAAAGCTTAAAGAAATGGGTTTCTCAGATGTAACTTAAAAATAAAAAAATTTTAAATCTTAAAATTAATAGAAGAATATGTGAAAGAACGAAAACTAGTAACGAAAGTAAACAATAAATTCTCAAAACCAATATAGAATAATTTAGGAGTACCGCATGGATCAGTCCGTGGACCTTTAATGTTCATTATTTCTATTAATGACATGATAAAAATATTTTCAAAGTGCAAAGTACGATTATTTACTGATGATGCACTCGTATACATAATTGGAGATAATTATGGGGAATTAATCAAAATTTTGAATAATGAACTAGAAAATGTATCAAGATCGCTAAAAATAAATAAACTAAAATGGAATACAAAAAATACAAAAAATACAAAATACTTTGTAATTGGACATAAAAAGACATGCACCGAAAGCAAAATAAAAATTGTTGGTGAAATTATTGAAAATGTCAATGATGTCATGGAGTTATATTAGACACATATTTATAAACATGCTAAATGTATCAAAAAGAAAATTGATAAGATTTTTTTTTTGGAAGAATTCGTCCAAAAATTTACAGAAAAACAACACTTAAAATTTACAACTCCATTATTTCTCCACATTTCAATTACTGCTAAACGATACTTTTTTTTTTGCTTAACTACAAAGAACAAAACTAATTATAAATTCTCCAAAATAGAGCAATGCGAAAAATACTAAAGCAAAATAGATATTCAAAAATAGCCAAAATGTAAGAAGAATTAAATTGCATAACAGTGAAACAATGCTGACATTAAACACAATTATTTTATACATAAAATAAGAAACAACTTGTTACCAAAATCTTTTTCTAATTTACAACACGGGCATTCACAGACATAATACAACATATTCACGTCTTTTCTATGGAAAATTCCATAGAAAAAGACGATCCACATAGAAACTGGACGAAAAAAAAGGATCTACCATAAGAACTCCTTTAGGTTGAGTCATAACAACGACGATATTAACGTCATTTTATATTTTTCTGATCAACTCCACCAATCAGCTTTACATGTCCATTGTACAACCTTACAAATAAACGTATTGTTATTTATGAAATCTCGCCGGTTAACAGATAACAAAATAGTTTACTAAACAGTTTACAACATATAGAACAAAACAATTAATCAATTAACAGGTAATAGTTTTCACCAAATCTAATAATCTAAGTATTTTATTTTATTTTTGATTTAAATTATGAAATACAGGCCATTAATTAAATCAATTTTTCACAAATTTACAGACAACGTTAGCAATTATGTCGGGGTTAATTTTTTTTTTAATAATTGCTGTGTCTACCATGAAAATATAATGAATTATGAAATAAAAAAAATTAAAAAGGGTTAAAATTTACATTTTAATAGGCTTTAAATTAAATTAAAAACTTTTTTTTAAATGTTTTGCTGTTATTTATTTTATTGCATATAATCATATTTACATAGCAAATATAACAATTAAAAAAAAATACCACTAATCCGAAAATAATTTCCGAAGTTGCCTGTCAAATCATGAAAAATCGATTACTTTATTGCCCTATATTTCATAATTTAAAACTAAAATAAATAAAATTCTTCTAATCCGTAGTATATATTTACTATACCTTTAATGTGAAAAAAGAGCATTCATTTTGGCTAAGTATTTTGGCCTCAAATCCAAAATTAAGTTTTGTATGAAACATGCCGCGCAGCCGTTCCTCTTAATTGCATTTGTGTTTAATTGGTAGAATTTTTTTTTTTAGGTAAAATTTGTAGTAAATTAAATTTCACCATGTTATTACTAAATATGATTCACTTTAAATTTTATTCTAAAAAACAGTTGTTTATGTATTAATAGCAACACATCAACAACTGTGAGAGTGATGTGTTTCACATTAATCAGACAGCGAACGACGATTCTAACGTATATTTTTTTTCCAGATGGCCAAGAAATATCGTTTGAGGTCCCAGCATCGCTACATATTCGAAGGAGAAAAACGAAAAAAGGAAAACCAATTTCAATATTGCAGAATCTGTTATCCATCACCATCTCGTGTGTCCCTGTTTACACGGGGATGAATCATACGCAAAACATGAAAAATGGAGAAGACCCACAAAGGTACGTACTACAAGTATTTCATACATGCTCACAGTTTGGCATATCATTGTATTGATGTAATACATCAAACTCCCGCAACTACACCGCCGTATGTCAAAATATGTCAAACTGAGATAATGGACTTAGAAGTTTTACATTGTACCTATGTTTTACAGTTTGGTTGTATTGTTACATAGTGTTTATATGTCAAAATAACGTTGGTGATTAAAATAACCTATATAAACAATTACAAACATTTTTAATTGATGTAATATATATATTTTTAAATAATATTAGGGATGTTTCTAAAGAAGTGCTAATAATTGGTGAGTTTTTTGTGTGAGTTCCATCTGAGATGTTCATCAATTTCAATACCAAGGTATTTAATGCTTTTAGAGTACGCTATAGTTGGATAGAGGCATGATAATCCTTTATTATGTTGATAGGTTCCTTGACATTTATGCAATTTGAGGAGACAATCATCAGTCGGCTGTCCTCTATCTGTTATAAAAAAACGTCAGATATTTGGTTTTATTGACATTAATTGTGAGAGAATTTCTATTACACCAATTTTGCAGGAGACCAAGTCCATGTTCCGCTTCTTTGTAGGTTTTTTCCAATCTCTTTCATTAAATAAAATGACTGTCATCAACAAAACTAATCATTTTTCTTCTCATTTGTGGGTTACGGATATCATTGATGTATATTAGAAACAATATGGGTCCCGGTACGCTTCCTTGGGGAACACCATAGTTGATTAGGAGAGGTTTGCATTTTCGTATGTTAATTTGAACGCACTGCGTACGCCCTGTCATGTAGCTTTTTACCAAGTTTAGAATTGTATTTGACATTCCATTTCTTGTAAGTTTTGCAAATAGGATTTTGTGATCTATTGTATCAAAAGCCTTTTGTAGATCTATGAAGAGTGCCAATGATTTTTTTTCCACCGTCTAAACTTTGTTTGACCATATCTGTAATTTTTTCTACAGCGTCACTAGTACTTAGGTTCTCTCCAAAAACATACTGATTTTCTGATAACATTTTATTATATTCTCGATAAAACAGAAATTGCTTTTTTAGTATTATCTTTAATATTTCTGAAGATGTATTGAGTAGGCTTATCGGTCAATAGTTTTTTTTAATGTAATTTTTACATCCTTGTTTGAAAATTAGAATAACAACAGCCTTTTTGAGAGCACTGGAGAATACGTTCTTACAGACAGGTTGACTAGGTATGTTAGAGGTACGATAAGTTCTTCACAGAGGTATTTTATTGCATTGTTTTTAATTATGTCGTCCCCTGAAGATACATTTTATTTTAGAGAAGAAATAACCCTTAACGTAAAAAAAACGCATTATTTACTATTCGGCAACAAGAAAAATTCCAGCCTCGATATCAAAATTGGTGACAACTGCCTCGAAAGGAAAACGACAACAAAATATTTGGGCCTTATAGTAGATTCTCAACTCTCGTGGGATCTCCACATAAATCATGTAAAGGAGAAAATTACCCCCATAACTGGTGTGCTATATAGACTTCAAGGATTACTACCCATTCCGTTACTAACTGCAGTATATTACGCCATGGTACATTCACACATTTCCTATCTCTGCTGTATCTGGGGCTTTGCCTCGAAGAAATTGATTGCTGATCTGCAGGTGGTTCAAAACCGAGCCCTCAGAAATGTTTTTGGACTTCCATGGGACACTCATGTCAGGGACATCTACTCAGTTTCCGGTATCCTTCCAATCACGATCCTTCCTAAGTATGAAATCACCAGCACCATCCTACAAATTACTCAACAATCAACTCACACTAACGTCAAGCCACTTTACAATCAAGACATCCACAACCACAATACTCGAAATAACAATAAAATCCGCATTCCTCAAACACACACTACAAAATATGGAATAAAATCTTTAAACTACATTGCCTACACACTTTATAATTCGCTTCCAGATATGTACAAAACCATCCAGAAAAATAAAAAATCCCAAAATGATGGTATAAAGGAATACTTTTTAAGGATATTTAAAAATGAAAATCAGTAAATCCATATTTGTATATTTTGTTGTTCCCTTATATGTTTTCTCTTGTGTGTTGTTCTATTTAACTTGGCCTTATAAAATTATTTCTGTTTGTATGTGAAACTTGTATTTTTGATATTTTGCTGTCAATGTAAAATTGTATGTACTATCTCCTACTTATGTATTGTAAATTCCTCCCGTCCTAAAATGAGTTTTGAAACTCATCGGGATTGCTTTAGCAAGAAATAAATATATAAAAAAAATAAAATAATATTTTTGATTTCTACATTTGTTATATGCTTAAACTCGAGGTTCTTTCCTTGCTCGGGAGGTTCATTTATTTGAATTGCTTCATCACATTTTGTAGGTTTTTTCTTAATCCGATCCTATATTTATGAAAAAATTATTGACATTCAAGAATTTAGTCAGGATTATTAGCATATGACCTGGGGACCTTATTTATATTCAGGTCGTCAATTGATGTAACGTTGCTAAATTTAGAACTGGTTATTTTATTTATTGTATGCCACATTTTCCGATGATTTTATTCACAATCTTCTATCTTTTTTTTGCAGACGTTTCTATACCTTTTTGTAGTATAGTGTCATATGCATATCAAATGGATTTTTTTTAAGGTTTCTTGTATAAGACATCTCTTTTTCTTATGCAGTTTATTGTGTTCTGTATGATCCATGGTTTAATGTGTAGTTTTTTTTTATGTGAGATTTTCATTAAAGTTTTTATGGTATTAGAGAATATAATATTTTGTATTCTATGAAATAATTCCATGCTTCATTTATATTGTTAATATTTAGTAGTTTTTTCCAGTATGTGTCATGTTTGTATAATTTTTTTTTATAAATTTAATAACGTAATAACCTGCCCCTTTTATTAGTTTCACAGAATTGAGATTCGAGTGGCTAGTAGTTAGTAGCGAGTATGACAGCTGATAATTTGATTTTTGTATATGGATAACTTTGGTGCGATAGTTTTTCTTTAATTTTACAAGGATTTTTTTTTAATTTTCCTGGTTCCGGATATTCAATCGAATCTTTGTAATCTTATACACAGTTTAAAACACTTTTACACACAATTCACTCACTATTTCGCTGAAATAGTTACAACAGAAACTGGAGATCTTGTTTGTAAATGAATACGTGTTTCATAAGTCCATAGATTTTTTGTCGTTAACATTAGATTTATTTAATATCTGGCAATATTGCTCGGTGTTATTTCAAAGGTTTACTACTAAACTCAAAATATAGTTTAGGACATGTGATTATGGCAGTATGGTTAAAGGAATATGATAAAGCGATGACGCATATGTTCGTATCGATTTTGGTTTCTAGAGATTTGGATTGGTAATGTTTTAAAATGGCTATTCAAAAACTCGGTTGTCAGAATATTCCTCATTCTTCTCATTCTCCTGGTCTTGCTCCACCAGATTTTCGTACTCTTCGCTTTCTATCCAAAAATCTGCAAAGCAAAATTGGCTTCAGGACTTTATCACCTTTAAGTTACTAGGTTTCTTTAGACATGGAGTTTAAGAATTGCTAGAACGTTACGTAATTTTTTTGTTAACACTTTTTTTTTACATATACTCGTACTTATAACTTTTACGGAAACGATTCAAACTTATGAATTCCGCGATAAATCAACAAACCTATGAGTTGTCACACTTGTTAAAAGTAATTAAAAGTATGAACAAAAAATAAAATAGAACAAAAAAGAAGCTATCCCAAAAACCTAACCTAATCTAACATAAATAATATTATTTATAAATAAATCATTTTAAAAAATAAATTATTATTCATTATTTTTTTCTTCAAAACATGTATTATCTTTGTGGAGTCATATTTATTAAATTAATAACCTTAAAGTTTAATCCACTGTATTTATTATGTAAATATCTAAATGTTTTAGAAGCAAAGCTACCCTCATCTAAACAAAGTTATTGTTATTAATTTATTTATTATAATTTCTTCAAAAGTATTCACTTTGTGGCGACATTATTAATAAATTAATTAAAAAATACTTTGTAATCACCATTTTATTAATACGTAATTATCAACCCGGTTCGAAAGCGATGCTTTCCTCATCAGTATTCTGCATATTTCTGATATGTATAAATTAATAAAGTGGTCATTACATAGTAACTTTTAATTCATTTATTTAATTTAATTATTATTTATTAGGTTGGGTTAGATTAGATTTTCGGGCTAGTTTTCTTGTTTGTTTTTCTTCCTACTTTTAATGACTTTGTATAGTTTCAAAAAGTGGACTGATTCATACGTATGCTGATTTATTCGGTCATTTAATATTTTCAGAAATTTTCGTGTTCGATGATCATTAAAAAATGATGACTGATCGTCATTCCAAGCTATCTTTTTTAAACCCGTAACATGTCAGCTTGATATCAATGTGTACAAATTGGTTCCCAGAAACATTCTGATCGATGTGTTTTATTGAGAACCTGATGGCACATTCTCTATATGCCCTTCATAAATACCCCACCAAGATCATACGCAATATTATGTATAATATTTTACGTCAGGTTAAATATGAAGACTCCATCGATTTCATATTATCGTGACAGTCTCAAAATTGGATGGATAATTTGAAATTTAATTCCCCAAAATGACGGGATGAACTCTTGCAATATTGAAAGGAATTTGCCAGATGCTGCAATGTAGGAACGTACACATCTTTCAAAAAAAGGGGGAGTGAACGATTTACTTGGCATTATAATTTACATGAACACCTGGTATCTATTTTTTTTTTGCATAATATTTAATGATTTCTTACGTATCTATTTTTATGAGAGAACTAGCTGATCTGTCAGTAACAAACATCTGTGAGATTCTAGATTTATTTTTGAATCTCGCTGATGTGTACCCGGCCTTGCTCGGGATTTTTTAAAATGTTTTTTGGAATAAAGTTATGAAGTTGTGATTTCTTGCTTGTCGTTTGGGTGCCATAATTGATTTGACAGCTAAATTAATGCTTTGTGACGACTATTGCTATCTCTAAACAAATAAACAGTTTTAAATTTTTATTTCATTCCAAACATTTTTTTTAAAGTTATAGCAACAGTTTTACATATTGAATTTCATTCAAACTACTCTTTAAACCTTTCCGGCACTGATAAGAACAAACTGCGCTATTTTCAGCGAAATCGGTAAAGTAATTTTTAGAAAATCGAGGAAAGAGAGACAGACAAACATTATTTTTTTATATATATTAAGATTACGAAATATTTATGAACGTATTCATAAACGGTTCATTTAGTCACTCACTTATACGTATGTGCAGATATTGTAGATTGCATAACATAATATCGTGGAATTACACACAATATTGTGTTTATTTAATATGTAGAATATAAGATGAGAAGATACCCTCAGTATAGCCCTGGTGAAATACCATTTAGAATTAAAAGGTTGCTTGAAATGGCTTTTAGCCGTGTTTGGTGACCAGATGTGAATAGCCAGGTATTTCCCCACCTTCCTCTACCCCTTATCTTTCCACACCCCAATACCTTTAGCCTCACAACATTCCCCAATTGGGGATACCATAGTCTCACTGGCTTCAGACGGTTGGGAGCGGACCCTTGTGGGGCATTCCTGTAAAAAGAAAAATGCACAATTTATTTAGTTTTATCTTTATATTTCCTTTCATTAACAAGCCTAAACTGATGTGATATGTAACTGTTTAATGATGATTTTTTAATTTTATTTTTTATTCACAAAAATTTTTAGGCGCATTAAAATTGGGTTTTACAATATAGTTATTTTAAATTTAATATCTAATACTGCTCTTCCATTGGCAGCATTTGCTGATGGCTGGAAGGATGGATGTGGGTACTTACCGTATACATTCTACCTTAACCTTTTAAGTTTAAGAGGAACGGCTGCGCTGCCTGTTTCATACATAACTTACTTATGGATTTGAGGCCAAAATACCCATCCAAACTGAATGATATATATATTTTTTAATTAAAGGTTTAGTAAATATCTAGTACGGATGAGAAGTATTTTATTTATTTTGGTTTTAAAATATGAAGTATATGCCATGAAAAAAAAAAAAAATTCATAATTTTAAAGGCAACTTAACTAAAATTATTTGCGGGTTTATTGTATTTTTTTTTTAATTATCATGTTTGTTATGTAAATATTATTACGTAAGTAAATATATAAAAACAAAACATTAAAAAAAAAACCTTTTTTCGGGTCGATATTTTAAATTATATACGGCAAATGTGTGTTCCAACGTAAATTGGTCGTTTTGAATTTAATTTATATTTGATTATATTTTCAAACTAGACGGGGTAAAACTTTTTTTCTACATCGCCGTTAGCCCCCAAATAATTGTTAAATGTGCCTCTATAATCGTGAAAAATCAATTCCTTTAATGGCCTATACATCATAATGTAAAACAAAAATAAATAAATTGCTTCTAATCCGTAAAAGATATTTACTATAAAATGTTTTTTTTTTATTAAAAAACCTTTGTAACTTTTTTCCACTTATTTATTTTCAACCGAACCGGTTTCATCCTATCACGGGCATCCTCAGACTGATACAATGAATACTAAATCTATGGTATATATAGCATGGATGTCGGGAGTGAGTTCCCTGCTTTCTAATATTGTTTTTATTATTTGAAATTTATTTTATTGCTGACGGTACTGTTTATTATGTTTTTAAAAAATACTTTCGGGATGGTTTATTACCCTCTAAAAGACGGATTACATTGTGCTTATTTACTGAATCTATGGTTTTTTTTTTAATTAAATAAAGTCATTTGTCAGCTTTTATTTGAAAAGATGGTTCTTTCTAGTTTTGTTATTTCCCTGTGATTTCCGTCTTGTTTGCTAAGATGAACTTTTATAGCAGTTTTTTTTCCCATAGTAACATGAACTACGGATAACCGGGTACATTTTTGTTGGGTCTTTAAAATATATTATGTTATTTAAAAAATAAATAAGTGGACAAAAGTTACAAAGGTTCTTTGATAAAAAAATCATTTTAATATGGAATTCCACCATGAATTGACAGTTTCAAAATTAGAAATAATATTTACCATACTTTTTGTTAAGAAACAAGATCATTATGTTTAGGTGAATATTTTGGCCTCTAATCCAAAATTAAGTTTTGTATGAAACAGGCAGCGCAGCCGTTCCCCTTAAGTAGTGCCTACTTGAAATTGTAAGAAACGAACGAATTCATATGTTGTCAAAATTTTAGACAATAATTTACATATTTTATTTGCTAGATGTTATAATATTAAAAGAATATGATTTATTCACATACTTCCTGTTTCCTTCGATTATAAATTATTTGTTTTAATATAAAGTATTTTCGTTCTAATATTAAGTGTTTTTGTTTTAATATAAGACGTTTTTGTTTTAATATAGGGTGTTTTTTTGTTTAATTTAATTTATTTTTAATATATTTATTTTAATATGTTGATATATTTGGCTTTCTTACAGTGATTCAAGCAAAATAAGTGATACGACACAAGACTCTCAATCAAAGAATAACCAGACCTCTACGTTTAATGCGGAATTTAGATGCTCCGGAGACAGCAAACATCATATAAGTGGTAAGATACCCTTTATTAAACTAGTAAAATATTTTTTTTTCTCTAAAACAGGAATATCCTGAAGGTGTTGGATGAAAAATACAAAAAATTTGATTCAATCATGAAGTTCATTTAATTTTTGAAAATGTATGTATAGTTCAATACAGATTTTTGTTGTGATTACAGTTACTTTCCAGAACTTGTTTATCGTTAAGAACTCATTATTCGAGGAGTTTCTTATTATTTTTCCTGAATAACAATAATATTATTATGATAACGATATGTAATCAAACATTGTATTTATCATAATCTTATAATAATTTGCTCTAATATTGAGTTCTTACGTAGTTTTAGTTTTTTCTTTCACTGTTTAGTTTTTTATAATTCTTATTTAATTTCTATTATTATTTGTGAACATTAATACATTATGATCTCCTTTTATATCTTATATTGTATTAGTAAGACTGTTTATATTCCAATAAATAAATAAACAACTGTCTGTTTACTTCGTCTTTTGTCTCGAATTTAACGAATCGTATTTTTAGCCGGTGTCCATGGTTATTCTTCTAGAAATGGTTTTAAGAAGCTTGTAACAAGACTCATATACCAATTGGGAATCAGAATTGGAATGTCCCTCCCATATCTACCACTAAATACATGAAAGAAATGCATTTCGAATGCATCGTGATCTAGAAAATGTATACAAAAAACCTTACGTGACCTACTTACGCATTCCTATTATCTCGTTTTCCTTAGAAATGTCGTTAAGGTGTGATTTCATTGGAGAAAGAACAATGTATTTAAACACTGCAACTGCTCTAAAATGAAAGCATTTTCAAGGCGTTCTATTGTGTACTGCCACTGAGCGAGCTATAGTTTCCTGGGAAATTGGCCAACGTAAAAACGCCAGTAAACCGTATTTTTTTATGAAAATTAGAGTGTCAAAACAATATTTCAATAAATGCCAACTAATCGGCACTGAAACCGAGAATGATTCAAAATGGCACATTTAAATGTAGTAGGTATTATCCACCTACTCAGAACTTATTTGTTTTTTGTCTGGAAAATTAAAAAATCATTTTTAGAAACTAAACTGAAGCCACCGGTGATCATACATTTTGACAAAAAAAACTATGTGGGTATGTTTTCGGGCTTTATCCGGCAGAACACTACCATATTTTCCAAGGGTCCACTCGAACTCCTGTTTGCAAATCATTTCCGTCACATGACAACACTTCTCATTATTTGTGAAGTGGCAACCAGATTAAATAGACATGAACAAACCGACATCTATTTCAGAATGGTGGAACTTCTATTAACGTCAACTCGATCTTTCAATGCTAAATTACTACCGCCGTTGTCTGTCCGTTCAATTTTTGCCACCCCCCTCTGAACAATTATTAACAATAGAATAGAAATGAGGGGTTGAAATTCGGGACTTTAGAAATTGAATTTCCATGATGGGGATGTTATCATTGTGTGGAAAAGAAAAAATATTTAAAAACGTCTTAGAAAATTATTGGGAGCGGATTGGGTGGCTTGCCCCGTGCCCAACCATTAACGCATTCGGGTGTTTTGCGCCTGGAGCATCCTTTCGCAAACAGGACCCATGTAAGACAATTTTTGTCACAATTATAGGTAGGAATTGATATTAATTTCAAAGAAATAGGTGCACTCTTTCTTAATTATTAAGAATAGTTACATTATACATGGGCATATGACGATAAATGCAAAAGAATTGCATTTGGGGGCTTCGCCAGTGCAGATATTTAGGATTAAAAAAATCTTCAATAACCAATACTGTGTTCGTTAGTTCCTCTGTTGGTCAGCTGCAGAGTTAACTGTGCCATGATATAAATACTGTCCTTTTATTGATAATCAAATAGAAATTATACAAACGATTAGTAAAGATAGATTTTAAAAATAATTATAAATATTTTATCTTACATTTAGAACTATTTAAAATTATAAATACAAATTTGGAACACATATAATTAGATCGGGATTAACATAAAATTTTTAAAAAAAAATGTAAATTCGATCATTTTATTAGCATTAACTATTCGATTTCCTCAACAAAAAATAAGCGTGGGTAATACGCAACATCGTGTTACATAAAACTGTGGCAAATCTGGAAGCAGTTTTATATTACTTCTACACCGCAATTTTCAACTTACTCAGCATATTTGGACAAACTGTAAATAATATATACCTATGGAGATAGCGACTATTCTACCCTCTGAATTTGTCCGTCTATAGGCATCCCTCTCCCAGGACTAAGTTTTAGTGGTGTAACAATAACTAACTATATAGTTACTAATTACGTATTAGGTTTATGAACGTAATTCCAAAATAATAAATATTCTGGAAACGGCTACTTTTTCCATTATTTTGGTAACAATACGTGAGATGTGATACAAGACGTTTTGACTTGTTGATTTTTTGGCAAATCTCCATTTATCAAATGGTTCAGTTAGTCAGGCGTGAAAAAACTTGTTTTTATTCAAAGTGGTTGTTATATTGAACTGACAAATGGAGTTTATAGAAAAACTGTGAATAATCGAATTTATGTTATTTGTTAAACTCCTTCTATGTTTTGTATGTAACCCTGTCAATAAAGTGCATATAAAGAAACATTCTCACGGGTAAAAATAAATCACTTTTGATGCGTATTCCTGACGTTTGAATATAAACGGAATTTTTACAAAAATCACCTTTGGAAGCTCCTAAATCTAACTGTATTTTGTTATGAAATTAAAAGGTTTGGAACACAATCAAGCCTTCTTCGGGGAAATATGTATTTTTATAATAGTATCGATGAAGATGACATAAATTGAACTGGTTTCATTAGCTGAGTTGGTTAAGCGGTTGCCCCTGATAGGCAGAGGTCCTGGGTTCGAGTCCCAGATGCGACTGAAATCTTTTTATTTTCTGTTGTTTTTTTTTCCGTTTTCGTGTTTCATTTAGGTTATGTTAATATTATTTTCTTCAATGATTAAACATATGTTTTGTTTCTTGATTTTAACAAATTAATTATGCGAAGGTGTATTTGGAATTGCATGGGATAAACAATTTTTTTGTAGTATTAATAGAGTTTTATCTGCAACTAACTACAATAGAAGTATAACCTAACCTAACTCAAAACTAATACATTTTTTAAAATTTTTGCGTTTTTATAGCTAAAAAAAAATATTTCAAGTAGTTACAACACTGTACAGTTTCAGTGGGGACCTTCACAATATGATCAGTTTCTATGGAGGTAAGAGAAAGGTATACGGTAACAAGTAGGTACTGCGAACAATGATAAAGGAATGTAGGTAGGTGGGCGGGTACTTAGCTCTGGGAATACAAGTGACATGACGAGAGCCAAATAGGAGTTGACGGCGGTCGGCGTCGTTAGACAAAGCGTCTGCGTCGCGACGTCGTGACTGTATTGTTAGGGTATTGCGTCACATAATGGGAAATTATATTATCTAGGAATAATGGCGCAGCAAGGTCGTTTAAGGGGAACACAAAAAACTAATCATTATGCTCACAATGTTGTATATTGGACGGTTTTCTCATGGAACCTATGTCATAATATTTTTTCGTTCGGGAAGATATTACAATGATATCGTAAAACATTTATTTTATGACATGTTATAACTGCCTTAACTTGCGATGGCAGGGCTATTTTTAGAGAAGGGTTGAGACTGGGGTGTTTACTATGCCAAGAGTGTAGTTGGGGGATTGTTTCGTAAGGTTTCGAGTTACAACCCGTATCAAGGGTTTTATTTTACCGGGATATATAATATTATTGTAAATCCTGCGATGGGAGGATTGAGTAAGTGAATTAATAACACTGACAAAAATTTTCTATTTAGTTCAAATGTGAGCAGATTTTGTTTGAATTTTTTAAATTGCACTAAATTTTCAACTTCATTTTCTGGTTTTAAAGGTACTAGTATGGGTACCTAATATTGAGCTCGTTTTTCACCTTTCTTCTCTTCTAACTAAATCGGTTATACCGGTAAATGATAACTTTAAAAACCGTTGAAATTAGAATTGGGTGAGAGTAAATAAAATCATATAAGTAATTCGTCGCAATGTGGATTAACCGAAATTTCAAAATTGTCTTGAATGCCGAAACAGCTGTCACAAAAAAAAAACTAAATGGAGTTCTACGAATTAGACACAAAAACAATTAATAGTTTTTTTCTCTGGTTTAGAAAAGATGAAAATGCCATACACTTGTTAAAATTCCAACAAAATCACGCGTTCCTTATGCAGGTGGTGACAAGGTCGAAATTCCCGCTCAACGCTTTGATTAAGGCAAAAAAACGTCACCAAAACGCGTCTTTTATTTTAATTTGTAAAGCTCAGGCGTAAATATTAAAATGTTTTACGGTCATATTCTAAAAAACTTAATTTGTCACAATGAACAATACGACAATATCGGAAAAATTGTTTTTTAGGCTTATAAAAAGACACACCAAAAAAATGGATAGTTATACGAAAGGCCAAGGTGTGTTCTATTTGCATTATTTAATTAAATGATCTATGATATTTCTCGGCCATCAAATTCTCAAACACACGATTTTGCATTACTTCCCATTGCATCGGCTTAATGGAGTAATTCACAATAAGGTTCCGTTTGTCTCACATTTTGATTATTATTTGAATTTTTGTACTTAAAATGTAATTCTTGAGAAAAATAATATACATATTTAAATACCTTGATTTTTTTATCGAGAAACGTCAAGTTAAAAGTTTAAAACAAAAATGGCATGTATTAACTAAAAAATAATCTCTAATCACAGGTTCAAATAATGTAGTATTGTTCTACAATACTATATTATGGGTTAGAAAATATGAATAATAAAATACAATTTAATTGTCTTAACCCTTTAGGTGCAACATGTATTCTTTAAAAATGCTGGAGAAGTGTCGATAATCCATGAATAAACGAGTATATATTTATTACTTTTATTTTTAGACACATGTTTTCAATAATGTTACGTAATTTTAGAACCGTGGGTAACGCGTGACGAATTTTATGGCTCGAGCTATATATATAAGTACAATAATATATCGGAACGAGATATCGTTCGGTGGCACCTAAAGGGTTAAATACAATATCTAAGACACTATCTAAATATGAATATGAGAAATTTAAGCTTCTCCCACAGCTGTATGTTAACTTTACAATGCAACATCTGCGGTAAATCTAAGTTATGAACTGAAATTTAAAAAAAAAAAATTTTAGAACTTTAAACGAAGCAGGTGCATTAACTGTGTTTTTGTGTCGTAAGTTAGTTACTGGTAAACTGTTTCAATTAAACAGTTTCATTGTAACAAGCTCGGATTTTCTTTGGTATAGTTTAACTTAAAGATGAAGGATGGAAGTAGACTGAACGCTGTAAAAATGAGATCTCTGAGAAGTATGTGTGTAAACTGGTTTGGGTATGTAGAGCGGATGAACGAAGAAAGAAGTGTAATGAGAATATATGACGCGGAGTTAATGTTAGAAGAAGTCGAGGACGCCCGAGGAAGACATGACACGATCAAGTGAATCAAATATTTGAGTTGGGTCATGTCAAGACTAGTGGCGGCTCGTGACTTTGGTGACTTAGGATGTACTAGAGTAGGTACTAAATAATAAAAAGGTACTAAATAATAATAAAAATAAACCGATGTTATTGTTGTTGTAGCCGAGAAAGGTCTTATTTTAGTTTCAAACTCAATTTTTGTATGACGAGTTTAAGGATTTTCAGTATGGCCGTGCGCTGCAACGGTTATCGAAAAAATCCTCATCTAAAAAATAAAATGAATTCGGCTACAACAACATTGTTTTTTTTTCAATCTTAGCACTCTGACACACTCTAAAGCCACGCGTCGCGTCAAGAGTCAGAATAACATGTTACTGATTTCAATCCGTAAAAAAAACTTTTGGTCGTAATTACTACTAATAAATTACCGAAAAAATAAGATTTGTTAATTATATTTTTTATAGAGACGAAACTAAAAACGTGTACTATAAACTTACTAAAATCATATATACATATATGTATATTTTTAATTAATAGAAAATATTTATACCAAAGTACGTACTTATATGTAGGTATATTATA
>JAHDVE020006958.1:0-180294 GCA_022606495.2 Halesus radiatus | reverse complement strand
GACCAGATCTGAATAGCCAGGTATTTACCCCTTTTCCCACCTTCCTCTTCCCTTCTCCTTCCCCTCCCCAATACCTTCAGCCTCACAACATTCCCCAATTGGGAATGCCATAGTCTCACTGGCTCCAGACGGTTGGGAGCAGTTTGGGACTCTTGTGCGGTATTCATATAAAAAAAATAATTCAATTTTTTTTTTTCAAAAACAGTTATAAAGACCAATACAATGAAAAACCAATAAAAAAATTACAAAAATATAGTTAGCACAATTATATAACACATATGTAAACCAAAAATAGTTTCAAAGGCGTTATTAGTAGGAACATAATGTTATAACATAATAGTTAGATCGTGCTTAAAATTATTGTAGGTCATGTGAAAAATATTCACATTTCCTGCGAGGAAGTTAATTAACCTAGTAAGTCTTCCCAGAAGCATCACCATTTTTAAATTAGTTCTGCACCTGAGAAGAAACAGCATCCCGTGTTGGCGGCCTCGCGTGAATTTATCAGGGACGTAAAATCCAATTTCAGCCAGGATGTCAGGTATTGATAATACACCATTCAATAGTTTATGAGCCATAAGTAGTAGTGCTATATCTCTCCTAGAACTTAGGCTGCAAATACCCAGCATTCCCGAGATAAAAGCTGTTGGCAACAGCCATGGGTAAAAACCGAACTCTCTTATGCAGAGCAATTCAACGCTTACACAGTCTTGGTAGCAAATACTAAAATGAAATGGATGTATTTGACAATAATCTAAACTTGGAAAATTAAAAAAAAAAAAAAACTACCAACGAATTATTTCTACCTAGTTTATAAATTATTGTTTACTACAACTTTTACATTATTTTCTTATTTTTTATAAATGTTTATATTGACTTAGTGAATATTTTTTTTCTATTCCTTTATATTATTGTGTATTTTTAGCTTTGGTGCAGTTTTTTTCTTTTTAAAGTGTAACTTAACTTTTGTTGTAGCTTTTCAAGTATAACTTAACTTTTTTCAAGTGTAATTTGACTTTTGCGAATGTTTTCTATTTTTTTTTCATGTGATATAAAAATGAGTTATTATTATTTAAAACCCCTCTGTGCGTTTAAATAATAATAATAAAATTAAGTGGATTATTTTTTATTTCGGCATATGCAAATATATATATATATTTTTTTTATGACTTTAAAGGCGTTTTCTCTCAAAAAAATATGAGTTCTTCAAGTGAGTCCCAACTGAAAATGTTTACCACATTTTCTTGTCATTCTCATTGATTGATCTGCAGTTAAGATCCTTCACTATCCCCTGTCAATTTGACGTTTGGCATATTTAATATAAAGATGATGAATATTTTAAATGGGCTGTCACTGCGGTTTCAGTCACCGGAGACATGTGCGGAACTGATTTTTCATCGAGTCATTTTGAAAACCGTTTTCCGATGGTGGGATTATAGGTGATTGGTTTACTCATATGTTCGTATTAACCGCCCGTCCTTTGGGTTATTATTCAATAAGTAGGTAAAAAAGGTTTTTTTTTTCATTAGATTTTGCAATAACAATACTTGTGACTAGTGACGTAACTTGTATGGCAGAGACAAAAATACCTGAAAACATCCGTTAGCTTCTGTATACGAATGTTTTGTGGGTTTTGGGTATAGCTTTTTTGTACTTGAAAGTTCGGGGTACGCCTTGTTGCGTTCGGGCGATAATATTGCTGACGTATCACATTCGTTCGTATGGATAGGGCGAATAAAGAAGATTCTGATTTCGAGAAGGGTGGCCATAGAATAAACAAGAACACAAGAAACGCCATTTGGGCGTGTTTTGTGATCCAAAAGTCTGGCTATTAAATTTCTAATAGAAATAAATATTTCATTATCATTTCATGTCGATCATATCAGTGCAGGCAGTGTAAAAGAGCGCTATATTTTCATTAGTTCTCCCTGGGCTTTAACAAAAATGTAGTCAGTGGCTACACCGGCTACCATTCAAATCTTTTAGGAGGGCATTTCTTGCGTGTATGTTATATTTTACGGGAGTGGCTAATTCCCAAAGAAACTGGTTCAAAATAGGCGGTTCTTCAAAAGAAATATCAGCAGTTTCAGTTAAAGCTAAGTCACCGGGACAAAGTAACCGGGAAAGGAATATCGGCCATCTTTAATTTAGTATTGTTTGACGTGCGTGTTTCAACTTTTGACAGATCAAAGCTTGTTTTGTTTGATAAAAAATTGACATAAATGTCGTCCAGAGGAGAAAGAATGGTTTAATTTTTGTGTGCTGTTTGTCGAAATTATAAGTTTATTTCTCTACGAAATGTTCATCATCAGATTCTACCAAACCTGAGGCATCTTTAAAAATATTTCGAAGTATTTTATATGAAAGAAGGTAAATTAATACGCTTTTGTTATTTTCTATCAAAATAATCATTATGTTCTGTTTCTAATGATTACCGTAATTTCAGAAAATGCTCAAGCGTTTTAAGTAAAGTTTTACAATCGTATAGCATTCTTAATACGCATTTAATTTAATTTTTAAATGTATTGAACTTAATTACAGTAAAAAGCACGTAATTCAGTTGGGGAGATAATAAATAAAGGAGCAAATAATCCACTAAAATTATGATTTCACAAAAATTAATATACACGTAAAAATCACAAAAACCACGTGATACGCCATATTTGAGGTTATTTGATTTGATGATTGGCGATAGGTACTGCCATCCCTATGAAGTCGTTTAACCTTTTGTCCTATTTTTAAATAACCCAAACTAAGAACCTATAAGCCATTTCGTAGATTCAGGGTTTCGGTTTTAAAGAAAAACACAGAAACATTATTTGGTGTCTCCACGAAATAAAATACTTTATTTTCTTCTTTAGGTTGGCAATACCTATCGGCAAATGTCACACGAAATAACTTTTAACATGGCGTATTGTGAGTCTTTTATTTTTAAGCGTATTAATTTTTACTAAATAGTTTTTGTAAATGCACTATTTGGTGTCTCCCCCAACTGAAATAGCTGTTTCTTATCGTAATTAAGTTATATCTAAATATTTTTATAAAAAGAAAATGATAATTTAGAATGCTACACGATTGTACCCGAGATTTCTCACTGATGTGCTCTTGTCAATACGTCAGGATGCCGTTCAATAATATATATGATAACATGAAGACATAAAATAGCAATACTAAAAAGGAAATTGAATATAAGTGTATAAGTGAAACTTAGGTGTAATAATAATAGTACAAATAGAGGAATGTTCGAGGAGACGCCCAAGGAAGACATGGCACGATCGAGTGAATCAAACATGTTGATCGGGTCATGCCAAGAGTCAGAATAACAGAAGAATATGTATGAGACGATGTATGCATGTGAATGAAGCGAAGAGTGTGTGCCAAGGCCGAGTTGTGGGGCGATCCATCCTCGCTGCATACCCTTACGGAGATACGCTGTGATGGTTGTATAGTTAGAGGAATATTGTTATTTAGCAGGGTAAGAAAGAAAGGCTTTGAAGTAACCTAGCTTTTTAGATCTAGCCATTCAACAAATTTTTCAATTGCTGATTGTTAATGTTATTGAAATCCTTCGAGAGGTCTCATTTATCTGGAGTCGGTGGGAGTATGGCATACCAAAAAAAAAGAATAAACCATAATTTGTATAGCGCCGTTTATGTGAAAAATCACCGCTAGGGCACTGTAAAGGGTGGGTTGTGAGGCTGAAGAGCGCGGGTTAGGGAAGGAATGGGCAAGAGAAAGGTTGGGATGTGCCTAACTCTTCATATTTTCTTTAGCCATTTCAAGAAACGTTCGATTCTGAAAGATGTGTTGAGACTATCGATTATACTGAACTAACTTCACAATAATTAAACTCTACGTAGGCAGGAAAACGCACCGGCTTTACTGGGTGGCAACCGGCTGGATATTTCTAATGGGCGACACATGCACCGGCTACCGGCCGGTTTCCGTAGTATTTTCTGGATACTGCATGAGTCGGTTGTGCGTTCGCGCCCAATAGCGAACACGTACGATAGAATATTGAATGTTATTTCTAGCAGAATAAGAACAAAAAAATTTCGTGCATGAAAATATGGAGCCCCCTGGTGAGGAAATAGATGCAAATAAATTAATGTATCTATGTAAGTCTCAAAGTAGAAAATATTATAATTTCTTCAAAATATTGGAATTCACCTTGCGGCGTTATTGTTAAGAGGAACGGCTGCGCTGCCTGTTCATACAAAACTTAATTTTGGATTTAAAATAAGATTAGGTACGAGTGCGTAATATTTTTGTTATTGTGACGATTCGTCTTCTTAGAACTATAAGGTTACATCTGACATAAAACATCTGAAGTTTTTAGCTCTAAAGCACATTTCTCTAGAATTCATTATTATCTCATGTTTTACATTAATTTTCAGTGGGCAGGTAGTATAATCGGTTGCTAATTGAGAAGTAATCGGTAATTAAATTTATCGGCACGTTTTAATATAGTTTTTTTATTTCTATTTCATAAAGCGATCACAAAAATAGTTTTTTTAAAACCTGTCGGCATTCTATTCAATGCTTAATAGATTATTCAATATTCTCCTATCTTCAGAATTTTTTTAATCGAACATAATCTAGTTTAAAAAATTGAAATGTCAATGGGTGCAACCCTATATTGATTGATAACATTCTTAACAACAAAAATCAGAATAAGTTTCTTAAATCATATATTTATAACGTCCAAAAAGATCAAGAGAAAAATGCATAAACATATTGTTTTAAACAACCTTATATTAAATTTAATATCAAATATTATAAATAACTAATTAATTAATCATCACGCCGTTCGTCTGCAGGGGTAGGCAGAGAGGACAGACCACCAAATAACTCGATCATGGCTTACACTTCTTGCTTCATTCACAGATATACATCGTCTCATACATTCTCTTCTATTATTCCGACATCTGATAAGGCCCGCTTCAAGTATTTGATTCACTCGATCGTGCCATGTCTTCCTCAGGCGTCCTCAACTTCTTCTTCCATTCACGTTCGCGTCATATATTCTCCTTACACTCCTTTATTCGTTAATTCGCTCTACATGCCGAAACCATCTAAGCGTCCTTTTGACAATCTTGAAAATTACTCTTATATAAGCCTTTCATTTTTTACGAATCTCAACATTTTTCACACGATCATAGATGGTTTTAACACACATTCTCCAGAGATCTCATTTCTAAAGCATTCAGTTATTTTCATCCTTCCTCTGCCAGATCCACGCCTCACTGCCATACATCAGGCCACCGCCATAATATGCTTACTACAATATAGCCAGCGTTCTACCCAAATTATAAACAAACAAAAAAACATAATAAATAATATGGGACTGGAATATTAATGGTATCAATTTAGATAAATTTGAAAGCTTGTAAATAATATTTTAAATTTTTTCAATAATCATTTTATTTTCTTAAATAAGGGCTGTTAAATATATTTCCATTGTGACGTCCCATGTAAACCATAATCTGTAAATTCATTTACTCCCCCCTTCTAAACCTCTGCAATAATATATAAGTTTATGTTTGTAAGTTAGTTTTATATAAACCCTGAAGAGGTGAGCATTGCTCACGAAACATATCGGTTTTATTATAAAAATAAAGTGCTTAAAAAAAAGTTTTATTTTTTACTTCAATTAAATTGGTGCCACAAAATAAATTGAAGTTATTGAAGTAAAAATACATCTTAGCTCTTGATCTGAGTATTAATAGGTAGATGGCCAAAGTAGATTTTCCCATAACTCATTACCTCAAAACAGCGATTTGTTTGGGGGAATTTTCGTATTTAAGGGGACAAGTGGTACTATCTACCGCCGATCTAGCAATAATCGGGTGGATATACGATGAAGGCACGTTATTATACTGCAGATTGCGCTATCTAGAGTTTTTTTCACGGCCCTTAGAGTATTTTGCTTTCCATGGGCCGCTGTTTGCTTTTTACGTGAGCGAACCTTCTCAGATAAAAGTAAATCTTTCACTCCTTTCAATTTGACAAGACGTGACAAAAGATCGAGGGGTGAGGGGGTGGGTTTAGTAGATGATAAGGAAGAAGGGCAAGAGAAGAAAATGGGCGGACAAGTACATAAAGTGGGTGGTCGGTACTGGGTGGTAAAGTAGGAGGTGAATCCTAGATGGGGTGGCAGGGATGATATGAGAGGAAGTATGAGTCAGATGGGATTGAAACACCGTAAAGCCGCCATAAAAAGGTTGATGTTGATCACAAAGAGTCGGGATTAAAAATTCCGTCGAACAAAGAGCGACTGGACAAGCCGGAACTGGGGAAGGGCACATTTATCATATTGGATACCATGGATTATGTTTTACAAGATAAATTGAGAAATGAACACAATCCAATTATTTTTGTTTTTGTGTTTAATAAAATACTTTAAACGTTTAAAACCCTTCCCTAATGATGTTAGAAAATCCTCTCAGCTCCGGTGTTGTACACACAGTGTATGGTGAAGTTGGATAAAAATGAATAATTTACGTAAATTTCTTTTTGTAAAACATTTTATTAATTGTATACGTATGTACATTACATGTAAAAGTAAAATATTGCGTATAAGTGCAGAAAACGAGGAAATAACATCGTCCACGCATAACATGCATAATACGTCCATTACTGCCGGCAGACCGCCGGCTACTAACGACGACCGCGCATAGTGGCACGGAAAAATGAAACGCCACAACCTATTTTTCTGTTATTTTTTTAAATTTTTGTCTGTCGTGTTGACATAAGATAAAATTTGCAAAAATGAGAGTTTCTTCCAATGGGGTTTTTTGCGCCACCTTGTATGTGTACTGTAATTGTTTTATTCAATACATACGCATTATTAGTAAATTTGCAGAGGTATTGAAATAATTGAAGACATCGTGCTATTGAAAAAACAAGGTTCTATCTGAAACAGCAATGTCATGGGATAATGGGCTCTAGAGAGTACTAATTTAGAGCTCAATATTTATTTATGTATTTACGCCCAAATTGGGCTTTATACATTTTACATTTTTTTATCAGTACAGTCGCATATGTTATATAGTAATGCAGCAATGTAAATATAAAATCAAATAAAAATGCAACAAAGATTTTTTTAATGCTATACTTATATGCATAAAAGCAATGGCATGGCAACAGTATGAATAATCAGAAGCAAAGAAGAGATTGGTATTTAATGGAGATATTTGAATGATTGATTTAATGATCAACAATAAATTCAAGGAATAATTTTGAATAACACCTACGTAGCCATGTAAGTTAGGATAAAGTGATAAACAATTAAAATACTAACAAATAAAATAAGTTCAAAACAGAGCTAGGTAATTTATTCAATTAGACTAGTTGTTCTATTGTTGAAATAAATTTTACTGAGATTTGTTCATATTGTGTTAAATATGTCAACAATATCTTTGTAATTATTAAATAAATTCTGTGTCGACGAACGGGAGTATATAATTATGATACAGTGTTAGGTTAGGTTAGGTAAATGCCAAGATGTTCATTTACGTGGTACTTGGGAAGAAATTAAATATAATATTTCAGGGTAGTCAATAATTGAATTTATAAATTTTGTATAAACATGTTAAGTGTGTGATTATTCTACGTTCTGATAATTGTAATAAATTTAGGTCACATAGATAATAATCGTAATTGATAAATTCCCTTGCATTACTCACTCTGAAGTTAATATTTTTTATAAACATGTTAAGTGTGTGATTATTCTACGTTCTGATAATTGTAATAAATTTAGGTCACATAGATAATAATCGTACTTGATACATTCCCTTGCATTACTCACTCTGAAGTTAATATTTTTTATAAACATGTTAAGTGTGTGATTATTCTACGTTCTGATAATTGTAATAAATTTAGGTCACATAGATAATAATCGTACTTGATACATTCCCTTGCATTACTCACTCTGAAGTTAATATTTTTTATAAACATGTTAAGTGTGTGATTATTCTACGTTCTGATAATTGTAATAAATTTAGGTCACATAGATAATAATCGTAATTGATACATTCCCTTGCATTACTCACTCTGAAGTTAATATTTTTTATAAACATGTTAAGTGTGTGATTATTCTACGTTCTGATAATTGTAATAAATTTAGGTCACATAGATAATAATCGTAATTGATACATTTCCTTGCATTACTCACTCTGAAGTTAATATTTTTTATAAACATGTTAAGTGTGCGATTATTCTACGTTCTGATAATTGTAATAAATTTAGGTCACATAGATAATAATCGTAATTGATACATACCCTTGCATTACTCACTCTGAAGTTAATATTTTTATAAACATGTTAAGTGTGTGATTATTCTACGTTCTGATAATTGTAATAAATTTAGGTCACATAGATAATAATCGTAATTGATACATTCCCTTGCATTACCACTCTGAAGTTAATATCTTTTTTGAATTTATTTAGACGTCTTTCTACTGTGAGGGAATGAATACCATAACTTGGTGCCACACTCTTGAGCTGTACTCTATTTGGTTCTTAACAACTAATAAAAAATGCAAATTTTACGGTGTGGATGTTTTCGATTTGGCTACATAGTCTTAATATAAAACCGAACATTTTCTAAACTTTATTCGATATATGAATTCATTATTTTTGTGTTTAATTCGTAGAATTCGATATAATTATCTTAGAAATTTAATGTAAATCAAATTTAATAATGTTATTATCAGGTTCTGTAAGTATTTTTATTATTGTGACAGCTGTGTCGGCGTTCAAGGCCATTTTCAAGCTGCGATTAATCCACATTAAGCAAAACCGATTTAATTAGAATATAATTAAAATTATCTATTCTGTGAGGTACTTACATTTACAATGAGTATTCGATATATATTCGATAATATCGTATAATATTGTGGAGTCAGATAGAACCTTTTGTTCCAAGGGCACGACATCTCAACTCAGTTAATAGCATCGGCAAAGAAGGGTTAAAAAAACGTTTATAACCACCCCTGTTCGAGTTTCAACGCCGTTTTTTTGAATATTTTTTATTGAACATTGAAAAATATGGTTCAAGTAACAGGACGTCTAATTTTTTGACAGGTTTTTTTACAGTACCTTCAGTACAGAGGAGGCCTTGAGGGAAATAATTTCCCGCAAGGCATCATCTTTGGGGATGCTGTGTGGAGGGTCTTTTAGAGGATAGGAAGGAGTGAACCTGGGTTTTGAAGAAACCATTTTTTAGGAGGGAGGAAACACAGACGCCGGCCAAATATTCTACAGCCGAGATGTTGAACACAAGAACGAGTTATAGAAGTTACACGTTCTCATGTGGCAAATGTCAACCGTGTACAAATGTTGGGCGCGCGTTTGGCGTATTTCCCGACTGTGCACCGGTGCCGAAGTGATGTTAATACCGGTAGAAAAAGGATAGCGTTCCCACCTGACATCTGTGCTCCAAAGATTGCAATCCGTTTGTTAAGATGAGCGAATACATCAAACGGACCGCCCGTTTCTGCAGAGTCAAGGGTTTTTGAAAGATATTTTAGGGCCAAAGGTGAGTTAAATAGAAAAATTCAAAACTTCGCCATTTTTAATTTTTTGTATTGTGTTTATTCATATTAAAAAGTTTAGGTATAGAATTCACATGATTTTCGATTGCCTGACTAAGTGTATGTCCATATCGGCTTATAAAACGGTTACTAACCTAAAAAAACTGTTTTTCTCATATTGTAAGTTTGTGTGGCAGAGCTGAATTTCAGATTTTTATCGATTTATAGATTAAGGCTAAACAAACTCAATACGTGATTGATTACAGGTGGCGCTAATGTAATATTTTAGAAATACAAACCCCCTTAGCTCGTAATGTTTTTACATATTGAAGTTGAATTATTTATTTCTGTTGATTTAACCATGACCACTCCATTATTTTTAATATTTGTTGTCAGCCAACTCTAATTTAAATAATGTCAAAATATTAATTTATTGATAGGCAGTTACAAAAAGGTTATTTTATAGTAAAACAAAAACGGAAAACAGTCAAAATCTTATTAAAATGTGAATTCAAATGGTTTTTTTATCGAATAATCAGAAGAAACAACGTCACGTGTCAAGTTTTGCGCGCGAAAATACACCGCGCGCGCACGTCTTATCTTGTCGCCCGCCAGCCGACAACTGAGTTGTAGCGTACAAATAGTGATGTCGGCTGGCACCCGACAAAGGAGTGGTAAGGGTTAAAGCTATTAAAGACTTTTAAAAATACAAAATATTATTCTAAAACTAATACATACAGTATTTCTACAAGTTTCTTGAAGGACTTGAGGTTTAAACTTACAATAACAAATTATTCCATTCAATATTTCTTAAGTACAACTGCCAACAAACAAATCGTCTCAATATTTAAAAGTATAAAAATGTTTTAATTACCGCCATCTGTGAGTGCGTATCATGATTCGTTTAACCATAAATTATCAATGGAATTTTGAATTGCGTTATACTTTTATATGCATTTTGTTGCTTTATGGAGGGTCATTAACAAAAATATTTGCAATTCCAATCGGGTGATTAAAAATATTCATCAAAGAGTAATGACAACATGAATAATTTTGAAAAACCCATCAACCAACCGCACTTTTTAGTCATCAAAAATGATCCATTCGAAGTATTAAAAACTGCTAATAACCTGAAGAGTTAAAAATGTACATTAACAGGTCGTATATGACTTTATAACTTTATGTGTTTATTGCACCCGATATTAAAGCGAAGCATAAAAATATCAACGCAAAGGCGACGTTAAAATATCTCTGATGGAAATAATAAAATTTTCCCTTTCGCCTTATTCATTTCCGTCCCATAATAATTCAAAGTTACGATTTTTCTTTCGTATCCATTTTAAAATCTGTATATTTTGTTCGCAGATCATTTTGGCGGAGCATTTTACCGCTTTAGGCAAACGTCATTATGATATCTATCTGAATATTTTTCTGGAATTAAAAAAAAAATGCTAGTCGTAATCACTTTTTGGTACTTAGTTTACCTCTTCTATATATAAAAATGAATGTTTGGCTGTGTGTCTTCAATTTTCGCGAAAATAACTCAGTTTGGCCGAAAATAGCACATTTTTTTCTTATTAGTGCCGAGTAAATTTAAAGAGTATTTTGAATGAAATCCAATATGTAAAACTGTTGCTAAAACTTTTTAACATTGAACCTGCCATGTCGTGTTGAGGTTAGCCCATAGATATACCACTCTGGTTAGCCACAGATTACATATTCAAAAGAAGCAGGTTTGTTTCTGCAGAATATTTTCAAAATGGAAAACACAAGTTAGTACCTACTTGAGAACTTTATTATTTAGATATATTTTTAAAAATTAGATCTTTGGACTGAAATAAAATTTTCATATGAGTGTTTCTTTGTTTACAGATAGTAATAGTCGTCACAAGGTATTACTTTCATTGTCAAATCAATTATGGCACCAAAATAACAAACAAGAATTCATAACTTCATAACTTTATTTTTTAAAATCCTCAACGCCGGGTACACATCATCTAGTTTAAAAATAATAAAATTTGCGAATAATTTACTTTGCATAAAACGATTTTGAATACATTATATAATCATTCAATTAGACGTTTTATTATCATGTGTGGGAGAAGAGTGTCCAAATATAGTAAAAAAGATGAGTTTGCTCCTTTAAAAAGACAGATACTCGTAAAAGAAACATGTCCACGGTGTCCGGATACTCATGTTACAACCGGGAAACTGATGAATCTACATCACATTTGAATTCGATTTTGTATTATAGCCCTTTTTGATTTGAGTTTTTGTTTTCGAGTAAATTCAGCCCGAAGGTGGAGTTTTTTTGGAGCCATTGCATTGCTTTAACATGCTTTCTGAATTTTGAGAGCTGTGTGTGAACAAAACAAGATTGAAAAAGTTTGCCGAAATGAATAGGTATTACTGTACCGAGGAAACGTCGAGAGTCTAGAGAATTGCTTCATAGATACAGATCGACATGAAAACTCAGCGAACGGCCATAACGGAGATAAATAACACAGATATGTATATTTTACGCAATTCAAAAAGGGAATATTACTTATTTTTTCGGCGGAGCGCCGCAATATAAACGGAGGTATGTACAAATAACAGACGAGAGAAATATAATGGACTGTTTCCAGTCATTACACTGACTGATAACCAAGTATTTTTTTCACACACATTTTCAGAGCAAAGAGTTGTCTGCTGTCCTTTTCCGAAAACATTTTTTTTTAATTTTGACAGACAAAAATGTGATGTGAATAATTACATTTTTTTTTTAAATTTAGTTTCAATACAGTTCTTTTTTATTTATTTCATAAAAACATATAAGGCTAATAAAACAATTCGGGATGTTTTTCATAGTCCTTTTCACTAGGGGTTCCCGTGCTGAGGCAGACTTGGTTTTATTTAAAAACTGATTGTTTTAACCTCCTACGACACGTTTTTTTAAATGTTGGATACTCCTGTTTTTTTGATTTCTTTGAGCCTGGTTTTAATTTGGATTTTGAAATAATTTGCATTTAACGTTTTTTTACTGCCGGTGGAAGTAAATTATAAAGCTTAGTAGAGTGATATTTATAATTACTTTGTCCGAGAGCAGTTTTAAATTTGGATATATTAATAATGTCATCCTGATTAGCTTTTGTGTTGTAAAAAATAGTTTGCTTCGGAATTTTGATTTTTTGTGATGTTTGATTAAAACATTCTTAGCATAGACATTTTGGATGTTAGCGAGTACAAAATATATGAAAATGTCTTTTCTTGGTGTTCTTATGGGGGTTTTATGGATTGTCTTGATAATACCCTTTGTATACATTTTAAAGTTGCCTTTAGGTTAATTTTGAAAAAAATCGTAGGGTCCATTCTTTAACATCAAATCTTTTTATTTATTTTATTTTTTAATTGGATGGATAGTGCAAACCCAGTCTACAATATAACATGAACTATGTACATACATAAATAGAGAAATGAATGTAATAAAAAATGGTTAAATAATAATATTAAAACATATGAGAAAAAAAAAATTACAAAAAGATAATTTATCTAAATAAAATAAATAAAATGAAAAGCGTAATATTTAATAATAACATAGAATAAATTAATTTAATTTAATTTAAGGGTTCGTCTTTCAGGGTGGCAGTCGCATCATCTGCATCCATCGCTCATTGAGTGGAGAGCTGAGCCATTCGGATGCAGCAACAACAATGGCGTTGGTCGACTTCCGTGTCCTGCCCCAGAAGCTAGCTAGTCGGTGGCGGAGTAAGGCGGTTATGATTGTACGACATTATTTGATTTTTCAGGGGTTTGTGTATATATTTGTCAGTTGAAGTTTTCTGACAAGTTTACAGAAAATTTTATGCTGAATTGATGTAGTTAGCCAAAAAAAAAAAATGTTGTGGCCAAATAAAAACCTGGCTAAGAATATAAAACAAATCTTATCATTTAATGTGCCATGCTTTTAAAAAAATTGTTAATAATGCTCACGAGCACCAATTGCCTGGAGCTAGTGAGACTATGGCATTACCATTTAGGGAATATTGTGAGGAAGAAAGGAATGGGGAAAGGAAGGAGGTTTTGTTTGGTTTTGCAAGGTTTTGTAAAATTTTCCCGGTGTACAACTGCTCTAAATCACCGAGTTATTATAAAACCTTTCAGAACCGCTGTCAATAATAAATTCATAACTACATAGAATATTTAAAAGACTCTATTAATAACGTACGTAATATATTATAATTAATGAGTTATAATTTTTTTTAAACAACACAAACCCTGATGTGAGACATGGAACTGGCAGAGGAAGGATGAAAGTACAATGAATGCTGTGGAAATGAGATCCCTAAGGCGTAAATGTGGTAAAACCGCGTATGATGTACATCCGAAGCTCTCTATAAGATTGAACCTATAAGTGGAATATAAACTAACGATGAATTTAAATTGACAGCTTTGGTTAATTGTAATATGGGCTAGAATACAGTGTTGCTATTCATAGTGTTGGTTAGGGAAAGTACGGACTGGATAAATAGCATTTAAGGCAGGAACCGAAAACAATATCATTTCAAATCCTATCAATTACTATGTTACAAATGTGGAGATCTGCAAAGAATGCTAGACTGAAGAAAGAGTAGCGAACAAGATTATAAAAGGGACGCTTAGATGGTTTGGATATGTGGAGCGGATGAACGAAGATAAGAGTAAGAGTGATTGATAGAAGAAGCTGAGAATGCCAGAGGAAGACATCGAATGACCCAGTGAATTAAATATTTTAGCAGGTTCAAGTCAAGAGCCTGAATAACGAAAGAGTACTTATGAGACGAAGCATGAATTTTAATGAAGCAAGGAGTCTTTGCCGAGGTAGAGCTGTGTGGAGGTCTATCCTCTCTGCATAGATAATACACACTGAAAAAATGTATATTTCAGTAATTTTCATCTCGATGACATTGTCAATTAGTTTGTTAAAAAAAAAAACAATTTTTTTGGCACAAAGGTTGTTCTCCACCAGCGACCCCACTTAGTTCTAAAATCCGTGATAAAAGCCCCCTCATGGTAAGCACGATGTTACGTTGTTTAACCGTCAAATAAAAGCCAATGGAGACATTTTAACGTTTTTATAGGAATATTAATTTTTTTATGTACATATTATATTATGTTTTATGTAGGTCAATAAATAAGGGCGCTGCCATTTGGGACTAAAGCAAGCAGTAAAAAATTATCGTAATTTTTTTGAGTCGGGCCATGTGAAATGCTACTATCAGAAGAGTATGTATTTTGAATATAATATTAACAAATCTCAAATGAAATATGAAACAGAAAAAGTAATGGTCGCACCCGGGACTTGAACTCAGGACGTCTCGGTGTATCCGGGAACAGCTCTCTTATCCATTGAGCTAATGCTACCCTTTAGCTCTCTGTCATTTTTATCGATATCACACTTCAATTTAAGAACAATTAATATCATCTTCAATTAATTTCCATATATTTTTTGGCTGCTATATTTCTATATTGACTGCAAGATTCTACCCGAAATTATTTACAATCTAGATAGTGTCTCGGATATACCTATCCGATTTTTATTTATATGGAATATCTGTCATAAGTCTATTATTAATTTTCATTTTTTTATTGGAATATAGTCTCTTCTGTTTCATATTTCATTTGAGATTTGATAATATTACCCTCTTATTATTATATGTGTATATTACGAAGGGATTTGTAATCCTTAATATTTTTTTTTACAGGAGGGCCTGAGGGAAATAATTCCTCTTAGGGCCTATGTCATCTTTGGGGATGTTGTGTGGAGGGTATTTTAAGGAAAAGAAGAAGAGGAAATTCTCGAAAGGAAAGAAGCGTAAGGGGTGGGTAGGAATTGGAGTGTCAGTGTATCTAGGCGTGACGGACGTATGATTCCATTCCTCCCTCTGCGGTGCAAGGCGATGGGTGGAGAGGAAAACGGGCTATCCGGCCCACCACGCAGCTAGTGGGCAGACGCATCCGCCGTCAACACCCGGATAAACCTCATCCCATGAAACCGGACAACCGTGCTAAGTCACCTTTCATAGCGAACCACGTGGGATGACCTATAGCAGAGGTGGTTATCTAATGGATGGTTCTCGGGGCGGCAACAGCCATAACCGCCTCCCCAAACACTAACATTATTATTGTGTAAAGTGGAACTTAGACGTCTCTGTCATACGAACATTATTTGAAATCAACTTTCAACAGTTCACCACTTTCCCAGCTTGTGCAGCTTTCGGTGCAATTTAAGATAAAGAAATAAATACATTGTTGACAATATTTAGGTTGAACATCATTGAAGAGAAAATTCCAAGACGTAAGATCTATACCGATTTACGTAAGACTTAGGCCAGCTTAATTGAATACTTGACAAAGAAAGAAGATCGATTTTTTAATTTGTTTGATTGATTTCACCAGAAGTAACGAAACAAATTAGCTAACCTCAGCCACACGAACACGCCCACAACACACTTCTATCTGTTTATATATTCAGTGATATTCATATATTTCATTATTTAATCTTTTTAAAATCACGTGGGTCCAGTAGCAAAAAGCGAACATGAGCACGTCTACAACATACTTCAATCTGTTTATATCTTCAGTGGTTTTCTAATGTAACAACAGTGTTCTAATGTAAATAATATTGAATACGTATGAGTAAGTCTCATCGGACATGGAGCTATTCACAAGCTACGCGACCGCGATGCAACTACAAGTAGCCTACCTGATTACGTTGTATATGATTTTTTTTTCACGTTCAACCTTATAGTTAATGTAATGTCAAGCGACCCTTGCGATGAAGATAATGTTTCTCTTTATCTTTATTATAAGCAAGAAATACGATTTGAAATATGATTTTCGGTTCACCCATACAACGAAAGAAATATTAACAGGGCCATTTGTCGCCGCCAAGGAACTGCACGAGATTGAATACAATTTTATTTATTTTTAATTTATTAATTTTAATTATTAAAAATAAATTAAATTATCTTCAATCTCATGCAGTTCCTTGGCTGCGACAAATAGCCCTGTTAATATTTCTTTCGTTGTATGGGTGAACCCAAAATCATATTTTAAATCGTATTTAATGCTTATAATAAAGATAAAGGGAAACATTAACAAAAATAAAGAGAAACAACAAAATAAGTTTCTATC
The DNA here is from genome assembly GCA_022606495.2 of Halesus radiatus. Taxonomy (NCBI): domain Eukaryota; kingdom Metazoa; phylum Arthropoda; class Insecta; order Trichoptera; family Limnephilidae; genus Halesus; species Halesus radiatus. The sequence continues at coordinate 163,603 of JAHDVE020006958.1, read as the reverse complement.
AAATAATAATAATAACAAATGTGTTTTCATCTTTTTATTATAACAAGTAAAAATAATAATATCCTCACAGGGATTTCCCGTGGTGAGGATTTCATTTATATAATATTAAGAAAATTTATTTGAATTTGATGAACTTGTTGAATGAATTGTATTATTGGGTGTCGTATATGGAGTTAAGTGGTTTCTGTGTCAGTCTGTATTTTGTGTAAATATCTTTTCTATTTCAGATCTCTCTATGTAACGTATCCTGCGTTTTAAATATATTTAGGTTGTTGTGATTTTTGAAAGATAGTGGGATCTGGTTGTAGAGTTTAGTACCATAGTATAAAAAACTTTTTGGACCAAATGTTGTATTTGCGGTTGCTTGTTGGATGTGTTTTTGACTCTGAGATCTAGTGTTTCTAATGTGTGTTTTTATTATTTTTGTATTTACGAATTTAAAGTAGTCTTGTTTTATAGTATAATTGTTTTATTGACATGGTGTTAAGATTCTTGAAGATTCCCTCAGTGTTAATTTCGATAGGGAATATAATTTTCATTATGACTTTTTGTGTCCTGATGACTAAATTAAGAATATTATCATTAGCACTGCTCCATACAGTAATGCCCCAATTAATATTTCATTTTAGTTATATAATAATCATTGATATTATTCCATATAAGGAAAACAATTAATATTGAAATCATGTTTGGACGCCATTTTTTCAAACGAGTACAGTAGTAGATGCGTATGTGTGAAAACTTATGAGCGACGCCTGCAAAACTCTAGTCGCTTGGGAATATCCCTGTGCGCGATGGGCCAAAGGGTTAATTCGTCATATCATAACACTGTGCACTGAACCACTAATGCATAGAAGTATGATTAACATAATATATCGATTTGAAAGAATTTTTTTGTCGGAAATTTAACCGCCCTACCCATACGAACGTACGTGATACGGCCGCTATATTATCGCCCGAACGCAACAAGCCGTATCCAATACGTCCAGGTACACAAAAAGCTATACCCGAAACTCACAAAACATTCGTACACGTCAAGTTTATTCCTGCGTCATCTAGTTTAGTATTTCGAGGTCAGCCGAAGGTAACGGATGTGTTCGGGTATTTTCGTCTCTCCCATACAAGTCACTAGTCACACGTACTGTTATTGCGAAATCTAATAAAAAAAACGATGTTTTTTATCTCCTTTTTGAATAACAATCTAAAAGACGGGCGGTTAAATGAGATTAATCGACTCCTAGACCCAGACAGGCCAATGAAATTGTTCACCTGCTCAAGAAAGAAATTCGATATTAAAAAATGTTTGAAAATTTTCAATGGAAGTACGGGAAAATTGAGCTTAAGGGCACGCTAACAACACCTTTCTATAGGTTTATCTTTTCAGTAATCGTTTACGTTACGGTGATTTAAGTAAATAATAAAATATCATGAATTTCTAGATACTGTTCAAGCAAAATTAATAAAACTCATTATCTCTGCTTTCTCATACGGAACGAGCATAATTTTTAAAAGCGTTGATATTTTGGGAAACGTATCATTAACACGAAAAAACATAATTTTCTCGATTAAATTAAGTGAAACATTTTAATGTAAGATTTAAACAACTTACGAAAATAATGTTTCTTCGAAAAAATAATTTCATGTAATTACGTGCAATCTGACAATGGATAGTATGCAAACATTGAGGGCGCTTCGATCGTTTAAAGGGTTTTAAATTACAACACCCAGATGGCTCATAGGAAAATTATAATAAGTTTTAAAAAAGCACAATGGTCCAAGTGAATTTTTTTTTTTAAATATAATATAACTCAAATTTAATAATGTTATTATTATGTTCTGCAAGAATTTTTAGGTTTCATTATTGTGACAGCTGTTTCGGCGTTTCTGTTAAGGCCATTTTCAAAATGCGGTTAATCCAAATTGTGACGTGTGGCATGTGAAAATGGCCTTGAACGCCAAAACAGCTGTCACAACAATAAAAACTAAAAATACCTGCCGAACTTAATAATAACATTATTAAATCTGATTTACATTAATTATAAAGTATATATATATAAATGCAATTCTACGAATTAAACACAAAAACAATTAATAATTGATTTATATATTTTAAAATTAAGTAAACGGTTTTCATAAATTAGTGGTACTTCGGGGAATGTTTTTACAATATGGATTATTTTAAGACGATTTTGTGTTTAAACAATTTTTTATTTATTTAATGCTTTACGATTTCCAATAAATTTCCCATTATTAGATGTTTAATCAAAATAGGGCTAAATCATATTCACGGATTAGATATTTAAAAAAAACTTTATATAATTGAGCTGTTTTGCCTTGTTACTTTAAAACGAACCCTCAAACTTAAATTTGTAAATATTTTAATGTAAAGAACAAATTACAAAGAAAAAATGAGTAGCTAGTCTTAGTAATGAAAAAAAAAATGTTATAATTTTCTTTTTGTCAATCTGTAAGTAACAAAATAAAATATATATATTTTTTGAAAATTTAATGTAAATCAAATTTTATAATGTAATTATTAAGTTCTGCAAGTATTTATAGTTTTTATTAATGTGACAGCTGTTTCGGCGTTTAAGGCCATTTTCAAATTGTGGTTAATCCACATTATGACGACTTATTTATATGATTTTATTTACTCTCACTCCTTTTCAATTTGGACGGGTTTTAAAAAATATAATGATTTATTATCGGTAAAACCGATTTCACCGATAATAAATCGTTAAATCGAGTTCTACGAATTAAACACAAAAGCAATTAATGGAAAAATATATATATTAATTTCGAATTTGAAGTGTAATTTTTATATATAAAGTTAAATATATATCCCGCGAAACTGGTATTGTTATTGAAATTAAATTAGGCTTTAAATTTTCAACATAGAAGACGAAGTTTGGGAAGAGTCTAGCTCTTCAGATCTAGTCATCAAACACGACTAAAGCCATTTCAAGCAACGACATGATTCTGAATGGCGTTCTTTCAATAGGGCGATGTAACTAACTAATCATCACGGCGTCTCTACATAGGGGTAGGAAGAGACTATCGCGCAAAACTCTGTATTCGCACACATCTCCTCATTTATTCTCTTCTGTTTTTATTTTTTTATTCGATCGTTCCACGTTTATCTCGGGCGTCCCCGACTTCTTCGATAATTTACCAGGTGGAAATAAAAAAAACCTATTACAAGATCTAACGCTCACGGCAATATAAACCGGATAAGTTGATAAACGGTTAAGACGGGGGGAAAATGTAGATTGATCTCCCATTTTGGTGTATTTATCTCATCCCGCCTATTAAATAATTGGATAGCCTCCCGCACATAATTTATTCGATTTATGGTAATGTATTCGGAATGGAATTACTTTAACTGTTGGAATGCTTCGGATTTATTTGTTCCTGTTTTATGTGAACCTAATTCACCCGGAGTGTGCGGGCGTTTAGTAAAGATACGTCCAAGAACAGATTATTCAACGAAACTCAAATTCTAGCTAAAGATTTTGATTTATTTTCTGCAACACTTACATAATCAACTATCAGTCTCATTCGTTAACTAATAGGATGCATGATCTGGGAAATAGGTTTGGAGGTGTTGTTGATGTATTTGCTGACTTTATTTATACAGTTAAGCGTCATCTATACGAGAACATTGATAAATCCTGCAATATGTAATATTGTAGATTGGATAATGAAGAATTATTGATTTGGGTTATAATATTGTTTTGGTTTTCTATTTTATGTCACTGTTAAACATTTGAAAAAGATTGTTCTTTACTTTATGTTTAGAATCTCTATATACTTATAATTTTCGATAGCTCTTTATGTTATGTTCTAAAATCCATGTAAAAACTCAGATGGGCGTATAATCTCATGGCCTCCATGGTCGAGGGGTAAGGTTCTCGACTACGAATCCGAAGGTCGCGGGTTCAAATCCCGGCGTGCGAAAATAAATTTTATTTAATTAATTTGTGCTGTTTCACAATTAGTTAATTTAAAAATAATATGTAGTATATTTTCACCAGAGTGGAAGATACTCTCAGTATCGCCCTAGTGAAAGACCACCATTCAGAATTGAAACGTTGCTTGAAATGGCTTTTAACCGTGTTTGGTGACCAGATCTCAATAGCCAGGTATTTACCCACCTTCCTCTTCCCCTTCTCCTCCCCCCAATACATTCTGCCTCAGAACATTCCTCAATTGGGGATGAAATAGTCTCACTGGCTCTAGACGGTTGGGAGCAGTTGGGACTATTGTGTGGCATTCATGTAAAAAAAAAAAATCTAAAATAAATATTGCATTTCCATGAGTTATCACTTCCACTCATTTTGGGACTGTTAATTTTTGCTACATAAAATTAAGTATAACAAAGTTTTGCAGGCAAATATGTAAATGAAAATATAGAAACAAAAAAAAATATGTTTATGTGAACAATAGAAAAATAACATAAATAAATATACATGCTCAACACATACAGATACAACAGAAATCCATGTCATTGTTTTACAATGAGATATATATATACCTACACCAGAATCTGTAAAGCTTAAGTAGGGCTATCAGAACAGCGTTGGTAGCTATGATAAATGTTTTACCAAATGGCATTATTAAAAGTAAGATCTCAGAACATCATTTCGAGATTTGTCCGAAGCGCACACATGTCTCAATTCCTCAGGCAACTTGTTTTAGCTGGTGTAAGCAATGTAATACAATGATTTCAGTCCGTATTTTGTAGTGTATTTTTGATATGTGGAGTTTGTGGTGTTGTTGTGTATTATGTTGGTGAACGTCGTGGTTTCATATTTGTGCGTGTATGGCAATGAATTATATTTAAAATAGTCTTTGTTATGTCATGACAAGGAATAATCTTAAACGGTAATACTAGTGCTTGTCGGTAAATATTCTTTAACGGGTGTATCCCAAGGCAAGACAAAAAATGTTACGAGGGACCTGTTTCGGGGATAATATACCGTGTTGCGCTTCCTCCTCCTAAAGCCAACGTTTTTGACTGTGTTACAGTATCCATCATCAGGGCAGATGTGTAAATTGTATTTTTTTGTTAATTAATTCCTTTATTTCCTAGTTTTTTATTTATCAGTAAGTGATGAAACATTTAAAGATGTTGTCTTTATACTTCGTGTTCTCTATACAAATATAACGGCGTCATTTAACTTGCGCCTAACACTCTTCACCGCATACCTGGCGGTTATTGCCTTTTGCGTCTTGTGATTATTGTAGGGGAAAAATTTGTTAAGTAAAAATCCCACTAAACTGATTGTGAATTTCACCCGAAATCATCAGATCACCTTCGCCAGCAGGGCAGCTACACATACACACTTGTCTGTTTGTATTGAGTAAGGAGTAGAAGGCTGTCGGCTATGGCCTATTTTTTTAATTCCTCCTTATTTGCCTTTGGAAATAAGGAAAAACGCGGAAAACCTTATTCCGGAGGAAACGACCGAATGTTCAACATGAAAACAATTTCCGACTTCATTCAAAAGTCCTGCATTTTGTTCATGTGTAGATTGTCGTGTGGTGTGTATTTATGTATGTAGAAGTGATACTGTGTTGCGTGTGTTAACCCTTTTAGGGCCGGTATTTCAATATAATTATTTTTATTACACTGTAACGCTGACTGAAATGATGGCTAAATAAAGAGAAAGCGCAACACGGCATTTTATCCAAAAACTATTCAATGAAATTATTTTGGTCGGAAAACCTAAAAACATATCTATTTATTTATCGCTTATTCTCTAACGCAATTTGTTTTAATAAAGTGTAATATTCGGTCATTTAAAAAGAAAATTATACATAACAGAATTTTTACGATATTTAATAAATATATTTTTTTTAATTATCTGCCATTACACTAATGGGATTTCTTCTAATCAAACTCTTATCACGTATATATATTTATTTTCACAGCATAATAATCTATTAAATATTGCGAGTTGTGTGACCCAGAATATGATGAAAAAAAATGGCAAGATAAATCGCCCGTCAGTGTACAGCTGACCTTTTAAATGTTGCCACTAGTTGAATATGGCCCGCATATAAAAACAATTTATACTGATTATATTGCTTGGCATATACTGAAAAAAAAATGTGACCTAACTGAGGCACCCCATTCTATGGTCACATTTTGCATGATTTTAGGTATGTATTATAAATTGGGTTATTTTAAAATTTGTAATTACTTTCCGATCTCGTCCGACTTCCAACAATCTTTTTTCGGGATGTTTCCATGTAATTTTTTTATTTATTATATGTCAGAATTCATGGTGTACGACGTGGTTCTTTATTTAAGACAGATGTATACATTTTGAAATGCGGCATAGCTTGTGATGGAAGTGACGTTACCACCTTAACCCTGGAATTAAATCGAGGAGTAAGATTTATCCTGTCCAATTTCAAACTAATTTTTCACTGAAGTGCCGACCGATCGCTCCTGCTTTCTTCAAGATATACTTTCCTTCAGTTCTTTCCTTGGAAATACGTTTGTCTTCATAGTAGGAGGTTGCGCCTTTTTCTCGTAGGTAATTTTAATATTTTTATCAATCATGAAATTTTACGTCCCATTTTACGGTGGAGACTATCGAGTATAATTTGCTGATCGCTTCTTATTCAATACACGAGTGAATTATGCATATTTTTTAAACATTTTATGCAATAAATAAGTTTATTATAAGTGATATTTATTACCCTTAACGACAAAGATTAAGCAAAGAATACCTAATTTAAAATTAGATTAAAACATACTTCTCGCTTTCATTAATGGGATAAGGAATAACGCTTCGATTCCAGGCTTAATATAGTCGCGACTTACAAACATAAATTCTGGTTAATTTTACATATAAAAATTTTCATTTTACCTTTTTTTTGCCATTTCGAAAATGTTTTGTAATCGTTTATATCCAGTATCCAAAAGAATGCCCATCTTATCAAATGGTTTTTCACATTCATCATATTATATCAATATGAATTTATCGCCTCTAAAGTTGTTAAGGTTTATTAAAGGCTGCTCTGCTTAACTAAACCTTATTCAATTATAGGTTAACAATAATAGCAGTGTTTAGAGAGGGATTACACCTCATTAGATTGGAGAAGGGCTGTGATCATTCCTCTATACAAAAGTAAAGGGTAACGTATGGAATGTGGAAATCACAGGGCTATTAGCCTGCTAAGTTCAGTTGGAAAGCCGTATGGTAGGATATCGATTGAAAGGGTACAAATGAAAACGAAGGATAAAATATGGGATGTGCAAGATGCATTTATGAGTGGAAGGATGTGCATGGATCAGATTTTATCATTGCGTATACTCACAGAGAAGTTTCTGGCAAAAAACAGAAGCTTTTCTGTACTTTTGTAGACCCACAAAAAGCATGCGACCAAGTTGACTGCAAAAAAGTTACGGAAGCTGTTGTCTATGAATGGAGTAAATGCAAATCTTCTACAGGCAATCGCATCTCTGTACGAGGGAATTGTTGAATGTGTTAGAGCAAGCGGTGATTTTACGGGGTTGTTTGACATTACAAAAGGTGTTAAGCAAGGCTGCATAATGTTACCGTAGTTATTCAATCTATACATGGATAATTGTATGCAAGAATTGAAAGAGGTGGGCTTGGTCACGAAAACGAGTTATCTGCAAGTATGTTGCCTATTGTATTCTGATGATGCGGTATGGGAGATCTACAGTCCTTCGTATCTAGGATGAACGAAGTATGTATGAAGAATGAGCTAATGATGAATTTAAGTAAGTTTAAAGTCATGGTGTTTAAAAGAGAGACTACGAAAACAGTGTGCAATATAATTGTAAATGATGAATACTTGGAACAGGTCGGTGAGTTTGTGTATTTGGGAAGTATGTTTACGAGAGATAGAAAGATTAATAGGGATATTGAAAGAAGGGTGAATGCAGGAAACTCCATTAACGGAGGAATGAACGAAAAGTTGTCCAAAGAAGCGAAGCTAGCAGTCCACAATGGAGTGCTGATACCAACCCTGATGTATGGAAGTGAGGCATGGAACTGGCAGAGGAAGGATGAAAGTAGAGTGCATGCTGTTGAAATGAGATCTCTGAGACGAATGTGTTTTAAAACCATGTATGATCTTATGAAAAATGTTGAGATTCGTAAAGAATGCAAGGCTGCCATAAGCGAAATGTGCAAGATTAAGAAAGGGATGCTTAGATGGTTCGCGCATGGAGAGCAAATGAACTAAGAAAGGAGTGTAAGGAGAATATATGACGCGAATGTGAATGGAATAAGAAGCCGGGGACGTCCGAGGAAGACATAGCACGATCAAGTGAATCAAATACTTAAGTCGGGCCTTGTCAACAGTCGGAATAACAGAAGAGAATGTATGAGGCGTTGTATAAAAATGAATTATGCAAGAAGTGTATGCCAAGATCGAGTTGTTTGGCGGTCCGTCATCTCTGTATACCCCGGCAGTGAAATGGCGTGACGGTTAGTTAGTTAGTTAATAATAACAGGACTGAATCGTGCAGATACTGGTTCGTGCCTAGAATACATGCAGTCAGTAATACATACGCCGATGTTTTTGATGTATTCACTCATATGAAAAGTAGATACAAGAAGGCCGTAATATCACATCTCTTCAATAAATTTTAACCCATTAGCCCTTGAATTATTAAGCCATGAAATTGGCCCTCTCCCAGAATTAATTTTCTACAAAACCAGTAAAAATATATTATTTTGTTTAAATTTACCCAAGCTATTTAAAAATATGTATTTTAAGTTAAAAAAAAAAAAAACGGAATGTTTGAATGTGGATATAAAAATAACTCTTTAAAGAAAATTTGTATTTTTTTCACATTTTTCATGATAAAATTTAAAAAAATTAAATTGCATAACTTTCTTTTACGCATACTCGTATATGTAGAAATATAATTTGGACTAAAAAATACACCTAGTATAATAGCCCTCGAGGTGGTCAGGAAGGTGAAGGGTCACGTTCCATTTTTTGCATTCCCAGCGAAATTTTTAAGAATTTCAATGGTCGCCGGTCTATTAAATAAACGTTGAACGTACAAATCAGGGAATATTTTTACCAATTTTTACCAATATTTTTATCGGAAATATTTCGAAATGAAAGCTTCATTTGCTATAGGACGATTGACGTTTCAAATTTTGAGTCACCAGATTTTCACTGGTATGTACATTTTTCGTTTTTAGGCCGACTTTTTTATGCGAATACCGCAGAAGAGACTCAACTGCTCACAATCGTCTGAGACTATGACATATCAAATTGGGGAATGTTGTGAGGCTGAAGGTAGCGGGGCTTGGAAGAAGGGGAGAGGAAGGTGGCGAAATACCTAGCTACTCAGATCTTGTCACTAAACACGGCTAAAAGCCATTTCAAGCAACGTTTCAATACTGAATGGTGGTCTTTCGCCAGCGCGATACTGAGAGTATCTTCCACTCTGGAACGTGCGCAAATATACTATATATATTTTTTAAATGAATTAATTGTGAAACAGCACAAATTAATTAAATTAAATTTACTTGCGCACGCCGGGATTTGAACCCGCAACCTTCGGATTCGTACTCGAGAGCCTTTCTCCTCGACCATGGAGGCCGTCAAATGTTCATGTTTCATGTTCATGTTTCATGTTCATGTTTCATGTTTCATGTTTCATGTTCATGTTTCATGTTTCATGTTTCATGTTTCATGTTTCATGTTTCATGTTCATGTTTCATGTTCATGTTTCATGTTCATGTTTCATGTTTCATGTTGCATGTTTCATGTTTCATGTTTCATGTTTCATGTTCATGTTTCATGTTCATGTTTCATGTTCATGTTTCATGTTCATGTTTCATGTTCATGTTTCATGTTCATGTTTCATGTTCATGTTTCATGTTCATGTTTCATGTTCATGTTTCATGTTCATGTTTCATGTTCATGTTTCATGTTCATGTTCATGTTTCATGTTCATGTTTCATGTTCATGTTTCATGTTCATGTTTCATGTTCATGTTTCATGTTCATGTATCATGTTCATGTTCATGTTTCATGTTCATGTTTCATGTTCATGTTTCATGTTCATGTTTCATGTTCATGTTTCATGTTCATGTTTCATGTTCATGTTTCATGTTCATGTTTCATGTTCATGTTTCATGTTCATGTTTCATGTTCATATTTTAAATGAAATAATTGTGAAACAATACAATTTAATTAAATCAAATTTACTTCTAAACCGCCACAATGGCGGGGTTTGGGTTTAAGTACTTGATATACACCCGCCAGTTTTACGTGATTTGAGGCCAATGGGTAAATGTAAAAAAGTACTTTATTATTCATCCTCACTTTTTGTATGTATCTTGTAGGTATCCCTAAAAGCAAATAAATAAACAGTGTTTTATTAATGCCTTTATAAAAAGTTAAAATTATTCCCAATAACGTATTAATTATTAATATTCATTAATACGTTCGAAATTTAAAAAAATGTCCTTTCGGTTTCACAAAGGGAACGGGGTGGATTTACGCAACAGCCCTGTCTGACCAAAGTGTACCTTTTCAGGGCTTAATACAAACTTGCGGGCAGGGGGTCTTACGGACCCCACCCACCAACACCAGCCGGATAGGGTGTCCCAACTTTACATTATTTAACTACTATCCACTGAAGTTTCCTTTTTCAACCGAGGAATTAATAATAATATGTAAATAAATTAGTTGGGCCGGGATTAGAGAAATAATAACATCAAGTTGCGGTGACGTTTTAAGTTTTATGTCATGAAAGGCTGTTGTGGGAGTTAAATATATACTCGTTCTTCGGTGTCTTTAAAGTTTGACATGTTGAGCCAAGTTATGATGTTTTATAATATTTAACTTTTTGGCAAATCCGGTATTTTTAAAAAAAATATTGTACTACAGACTTGTTATTATTTTTATATATTCAAAAGATTTCTTATTCAAACATTTTTAACATTTGGAAAGACAAGTATACAAAATTTCTTTATGGTTATTTCTAATTTTATATAATAATATATAAATAATATATAATATTAATAAGATTTAGTATTCATTGTACCAGTCTGAGGATGCCCGTGATAGGGTGAAACCGGTCCGGTCGAAAATAAATAAGTGGAAAAAAGTTACAAAGGTTTTTTAATCAAAAAATTCATTTCTTTTTGGTTGTTTCTAAAATAATTACATATATCTACGGCTTTAGAAATTTAATTCAATAGCATCATTCCTCTTACAATGCTATGCTGTGCTGGAACATCTGTTCTGCACTGTGATATCTGGAAAAAGTCGTGGTAACGACTGCGGTTGAAGTTTTTTAGTATAACCTTTTTAAAAGACCATCATTTAGAATCGAACGTTGCTTGAATAAGCTTTAACCGTGTTTATTAACCAGATCTCAATAGCCAGTTATTACCAAGGTTCCTTTCCCCCATCTCCTTCCCTTCGTCACTACTTTTAGCCTCACAGCATACCCAAATAGGGATGCCATAGTTCCACTGGCTCTGGACAATTGGTACTCTTGTGAGGTATTCATAAAAAAAATTCTAAGATATTAAGTTGAATCGGATATATAAGAAATGTTTAGTATCCAGATTTGAAAACTCTGATTCTTCTCAATGTTTTTACTTCTCTATCTATTCACAATCATCCATGTTTTTGAAATGTTACTTAGTTGCTTGGGCCTCCCATTTCTTAAAGCTTTGGTTAAATTCATACAAAAAATACACGTTTTTGGTAGGTACTCGAAACACCATTTTCTTCAGACAACAAATAACAATAATGTACACATTTTACGATACAAAAAAATGTAGTAAGACGATTTTAATAAAATATTAGGGCTTTTTCTTTCTGTTAGGCTCATCTTATCGAATACTCGCTATAATCATGGCAAACAAATCAATACTATCGTACAGAAAAAAACACCGACATGTACAAAATATCATCCCAGGCAATAAATAGTGCGTTAAGCCTCTGTAACAAGGTGTAGGTAATAAGGTATAGGTTAGATAAATTATGTTGTAAAGCGCCTTTGAGGTGATTTTCTCACGAAAACGGCGCTATAGAAATAATCCATTTATTATTATTAACACAGCGATTTCAACGCTGGTATTTGAATAGTAGCATCGAAATCGCTTCGTGTGACTAGGTATTCGTTTTTCATTATCTCAATTAGGAATTAGAACATGTTCAATTGTGATCGAGATAAATGCGCGATTTCGGCGGTCTAAGTTGCCGGTGTTCGGCTGCTAACGCATGTCCTCGCAACTATACAGTGATATTAGCAAGTATCAATGCACTGAAATTGATTTATTTTGATTAAGCGTTTTTTTCTGTTTTTGTGCATGTTTTTTTTTCTTCGACCTAATCCAGTCGCGAATCCATTTCCTTTATTTGCGATGCTTTTCTATTTCACTTTTAAAAAAATTGACATTTAATTCGCTACTTCATACTCACAGTTCAAGACATTCCAGAGTTTTGTGTGACTGTACTAGCGGCTAGAAGAATTGGCAATCACACAGCGTCGAAAACGCTCAGTGTGACCGAGGCTTTAGTAACCCAAAACGCTGCACACTACTGCATGACCCCACTCCAATCAATATTATCTGGCAGGTTTTACAGAGATATTGTTAAGCACATTATCCGTTATCTGTTGGAGGTCCGTCAAAGGCGGAATGTTCATTGAAATAGTTCGGTAGTTTAATTCCTGCAGCACAACCGCTAATACAAACAGCGCCACACAATGAACCTCACGTGATTGATCACCACATAGCAAATACTGCTTATTTACTAAACATTCAGGGATTCCGACGGGACAAGCGTTCTCACAAATTGCTAAAATATTTAATTACACATTTGTTTATTTAATTTAATTGCGTACAATAATAAAGCTTTAATAAAACATTTTTTAGAAATCGCGGTTGTGCCATACATAGTCCATACCCGCATCATTGTCCGCTGTGATTTCGTTCACTACGCATCAATTTGCACCCGCAACCCGCTGCAATAATCGTATTGTGTTCACCGCCGACGTGATATTTTATTTATTTTTTATTTAATATAATACATATAAAATATTTAATAGTACAGATATATCTTAATAGCTAATTACAAAAAAAGTTAAAAAAATATTTAACAAAAAGTGCCCAAGTCAATAGAGAAAGATGTCTCGTGTTTGAGTTAGGGACCACTGCCATCTAGCGACAGTAGTGAAAAATAAATTAATAGAAAATAAAAGTACATCAACAATGAAATACAGATAATGTTTGTGTTGTTGTACACATTTATTGTGTGATCCCGCTGCAGATGAATATCGTCTGTGTTTTTTCATGTTGAAATATTATTCGTTATTTATGTGCTCCAGTGCATCGACAGCCAAAGAAGAGGCATTTGAAGAAATAAGGATCAGGGTAAGTCTTTGGATCCCATCTTACCCTTCCTATTTTTCCCTTGCATATTTGAGCAAGTCATTTAAATTATTTAAATTGTGATAACGATAATTTATGAACCAGCGCACCCAAATCATTTATTATACGGTATTATTATATGGTAGGAAAATTTTATGAAAACGTTATATTTCAGGTTATAATAATTTTGATGACAAGTGGGCGTAGCAATAAATTGAGTAACTTTAACAAAGCTGAATACAAACAAAGACATGGTGTACCTAAATCAGTGTTACACATTTCGGTAAATTTATTACCCGGTCGTGCTATATTGTGGCTTAAAATTGTGAGTCAGCGAGCATCTCAATCTGAATATAACAAAATAGTGGTACATGCTCATAACACAAGACTAACTGCAAACGATGGACTTATAATTCCCCGATATCGAAATAAATACAGTCTAATAAACTTAAATTTAAATTTACAACGTTGAAAATTTTGAAATCTGAATTCATGTCTCGTCAATGTCTTGATCACATTTTCAATGAGGATCACCAATGTAGTTGTTACGGTATCCAGATTGCTTACAATGAAAGTAGTTTCACATATAATCATTTATTGATACACTATACCTCAAGGTTTTAAAATCAATATGTTACTCACTGTGCCAATCACAAATAGAATCCTGAACATTAGGTTGGGGCAACATTCTTCTACAGCCCTCGATCCCATAATTAAAAATCAAAAATTAATCATAAATATAATTCTGAAACTCCCTCTTTCCGACAATACCGATCCGATCTTCAGTACCATTGATGTTATGGAAATAAAGCAGTTCTATGCTAGAACATTCCGGTTAACTTACACTAAAATAATAAAACACAATACAAATCAACACAAACTACATAATACACGAACCAAACATAAAGAACTACTCCAAATTCCCTTTTCTAAAGACACTTTAAAAACACATCATGCTAATTACACAATTTATTTCCAACTACGGCCAAACAAATAAAAACAATGACTAATTTTAAACATGAAATAAACCATTGGATTATTAAAATAGGTCTTCACATTATTGCTAACTACTGTAAAACATACACAGTCGGGGCTACTCATTTTTTTTATTTATCTTTGTTTCCAGGCATGTGCAACCCTATGTGTATATTTTTTGTTCTATTACCTGTATAATAATAATAATGTTTTTATTTCAGCAGAACAAAGCGGTGACTGCAATACTCTGTCTGCCATATGAAAAGAATACATATAAAAATAATAAAAAAAATTAAAAAGTAATAAAAATAAAAATAAATTAAAATAAAATAACATATTTAGCACTTATGCTACAGTGGCCTGAGGTAAATTCTCCATCTACGATGTAGGGGCGCGCCCTGCCACTGGCCGACGGCCTGGACAAAAGTGTTTTCCGATCTCCGGTAGCGTTGTCTCGTCTCGGCTATTCTATGGCGCATCAAAGCAGCGAACCCATGCACCCTTCCCTCTGCGAACATCTGCCAGGCGCTGCATCGCCAAGGGAGGCCTAACACCGCCCTGTAAGCGTGGTTATATTTTGCTCCTTTGCCGGAGGACTGCAACTGTTAAATCTCCTGGCGAGCATATTGGCATGTACGCCCAGTGCTCTTCTTTGGTGTTCTATGTCATATAACACAATAAAAAAATATTATTTACAACCTAACCTCTAATCATATTTATACGCTTAAACTATATCCTAAAATCATGTAACATCTATATTCTTATATTAATTTTTCTTCAACTCTTCTTTTCTTTCTCAATTTTTATTATTGTTTGCATATTAGGATTAAACTTACATTATTCTTTTTTAAATCTTTTGTTAACTTAAAAAACAAAAATAAAACATTCATTACTGTATTATTTAACCATAAAATATGATGTTTGTTCCTACGTCTATCTCGGTACGGGAATTTCTCAATGAGACAGATATCGATCAATCCCCTATGTGTTACGTTTTATAAAGATAAATAAATAAAAATAAATAAATTTGTTATGCGGGCAGCAGTGGCGTACCGTCTATAAAGTCTTAAAAGCTGAGCCCACCATAATAAAAATCAAAAATATAACGTTAAAGAAAATTAACATTTTTAAAAAACAAAATGTTTTTTTTTTTCTTCATAAATATTAGTTTTTTTCACGTCACAATCAGTCTACATTGATATGTAGTTTCTATATGACAAATTTACACTTTTTAGAAAGATCATAAACTCGACCTGAACTATAAAAACTACACACAGCCTACCTTTGGTCATAGAGAAATGTACGCTACTGGTGGGCAGAGAGATGTGTTTTCAAGAACGTGATAATTAAATGCCTCAAGAAATCAACTGTCAATTCGCAACTGATATTCCAATGAAGCTAGCAGTTATTGTAGATGTTGCAATCGTATAAATTTGTTTTGCTCTGATTATAGTGCTTGGCTAGAAATATGATCTAATTTGTAGAGGGAGATGCATATTGCAAAATTGTTACGTGAAAAAGATTTTAACAATTTTTTTTTCTTCGATTTTCTCCTTTATTTTGTGCAGATTTTTTAATTTTTTTTATTTATTAGTTGTTGCTGTTTTCTTTAAATATTTTATAATATCTATGATTGATATTATAATGTAATATATAATATTATGTACCTTAACAAAACAAAACAAACAAAAAAATCATCAACCCGTTGAAAAAATGCCATCTAGCAGAAATAACAAACAAAATAAATAAACAAAACAATCAACAATAATTACATGTGCTAATGTTTTGATGCTTTCCTCTTCTAATCTCCTTCCTCCAAACATTCCCTTCAGCCCCACGATATTTCCCAACTGGGAATGCCATAGTCTCAATGGCTCCGGTTAGTAACTTTGTGCCGTATTCACATTTTTAAATATTTTTTAAGGGTATTATGTCTTGGGATATAGAATTACACGAGTCGCCCTTGAGGTGATTTTCCCAGGAAAACAGCGCTATAGAAGTAATACAATTATTATGAGAGAAGTGAAGGATTTAAAACGAGGTCATATCGTCAGATAATTCGTGGAATATACACCCGAGAGTGGTGTACCATATTTGTCTTACACATTGTTTTTAAAGTGTCTTCATAAATTAGTCGGTTTTTACAATAATATTGCGGTAATTGTTTTTCGGTTTTAATTTTCTTTTTATTTTCTGAAAAATATACCAAAAGTTATATAAAACATGGTACTCGAAAATGAAAGGGGTCTGATACAAATGTTAAATTTGTTTTAAATCATTTAAAAAATGACAGACCTACGTAAATATATAGGTGTTGGAGTTGGAGACGACCAAAGGGGAAAGAGTGATCAGTTTTCCAGGAGGAACAGATCGGTTTACTGGAAAAAATGTCTAGAATAGGACCATAAGATAAATTTACTTGGTCAATATGCTAGAATCATTATCTAGGGATTTTATAATATCAAGTGATTTTAAATTATCTTTTTTTTGCATTCATAATTACGGCCAAGAATTTTATGCGTTCATATTATAAATATGACAAGCCACAAAGTAAATGCTTTTTACGAAATGTGTTTTTAATGCACAGGACGCCACAATTCACTACTGCCTTTTTCATTAAAACACTCCCGAAGTGCCTGATATTGATCACTCACTTAGTCTGCTCTACTGACAGCCATAATTTTTTTTAAATAATTTGAAATATTCAACCATTTTTTTCCAATCATCGGCACGCGTGTTTTTAAAACACACCACAAAATGAGTTTTTTGAGATATTTTGAGTGAGATATTTTGCTAAACCTTAAAAAAACTAATTTCAAATTTAGGCATACTTGTATAAAACACAGTAAAGTAATAAAAAAAAATATTATTTCATGAATCTTTATAAATGGATTGCAATCTTTAGAGCACAGGCGTCAGATGGGAATGCTGTCCGTGTTCTATCGGTAGTTTAATGGAAGATGCTGAGTCGTTGATCCCTTCGGCACCGATGCATAGTCTGAAAACACGCATAACCGATAACATTTATGGACGGTTAACGTTTGCCATGTGAGAATGGGTCGTTTCTACAACTCGTTCATGAGGTCAACAGCACGGCTGTTGAACGATTTGCCGGCGTTTGTCATTCCTTCCCCCTACAATTTGGGCTCTTCAAGACCCACGGTCATCATTTCCTCTTATCAAAAATATCCTATACATAGCATCCTCAAAGATAACATAGGCAATTTAATTAAGGGGATTTTTTTTCCGCACGGCCATCTGTGTGGTACCTTTGAAATTTTTATTGAATCTTTGAAGGCTTTTAAATGTAGTTACATAATCAATAATCATAATCAGGAATGTAAATATAATTATTTTACAACAGAATCACAGAACTTCTTAATGTATAGAGGATTGAAAATGTATGATGAGATGCCTGAAAATCTGAAAAATGTGGGAAGAATCAATTTATTTAAAAATATATCGTATTCTTACTGTATATAATTATATAAACAGTGAAATATAACCACGTACGTATTAGTTACATATACATAGAATGTTATATGAACTATCTAGTTAAATAACAAAATAAATAAATGAAAAAAAAAATCATCATATCACCGCATATGCACGGCTTTTCACTACCCTGGCACCGAAAGAGGTTAACCAAGAAGGACGACTTACAACCGGACTCCTTACCTCCAGAAAGCAGAAAGTGAACCGTTCAATTATCTTCAATGATTCAAAAATACTATTACTTTATTTTATTTACATTTATATACCACTAGCTGATGTGTACCCGGCCTTGCTCGGGTTTATATAAAGTTATGATGTTGTGAATTCTTCCTTGTCATTAGGGTGCCATAATTGATTTGACAGCGAAAGTAACTATCTCTCCAAATAAAGAAACATTCATTTGAATATTTTATTTCATTCCAAAAGTTTATTTTTTCAAAATTTATCTAAATCATACAGTTCTTAAGTAGCTACCTACTCGTGTTTTCCATTTTGAAAATATTCTATCCAAAAAAACCTTCTTTTGATTATGCAATAGTGTTGTATCTATGGGCTAACCTAAATAAAACGTGGCGGGTTCAATGTTTTTCATACTAATTTTAAAACGTTATAGCAACAGTTTTACATATTGGATTTCTTTCAAACTACTTTCCAAACCTCCCTGGCATTAATAAAAAGCAACTGTGCTATTTTCAGCGAAACCGGTCCATTAATTTTCGAGAACATCGAGAACAAACAAACAATATATAGATATAACACATTCTATTTTATAATTTTTTATTTATTAATTCATTTTTTGAAACATACATTCACACAAATAAGGTACAATGATTATAAACATTTTGTTGGTGTTGTTGTTTTTTTTTTTAACATTAAATTATAAATACATCTGAACAACCTATGAGTAATGTATATAAAACAAAAAAATCCCACATAGGCAAGGCCAGTGCGTGGGTATACCTGGTATCAGTTAGTTGCAGTATATTGGTTTATTTGTAATAATACATGGATGTTGAAGGTTAGTTAAATAAAATATTTGAAGTTAAATAAGAAAACAAATCGAAAAACAAAGAAAGAAAAGTGGGAAAAATATACAGTTATAGCAGGAAAAGGTTGATATCTTTGGTTTTAATCCAGTTTTTTGTTTCATTTTTGTATGTGTTTAAAGATAATATGTTTGGACACTTACATTCTGTAGATAGAAAATTAAAAATTTTAGGAGCAATAAAAAAAGCATGTCTCTGCGCAAGCCTAGTTTTACACAAAGGTACTTCAAGTACGTTATTTATCCTGTTACTAGAACGATTTTCATTTTTTGGGAATAGTTTTTTTCTTGAAAATACATATTTTAGGCACTGGAGACAATAAATTTTTCTTATATCTAACAGTTAGCTAATGCCAATTGATAATATTTAAACAACTGAAAATAATTGAAATATGTAGAAGTTCTACTACGTCTTGTCAAGGCGATATTAGTTCCCAGCTAGTCAGATTGTTCTAAGGAGCCAGATGCTCCAGTTATGCGTGGGGTGATACTGTTTTCCTTTAATGTCGGGAACAAGATGGTGAAATAGATGCTTTCCTAAAAATGCTTCAGTTTTGGTATGTACGTAGTTACTTGTATAATAATTATTTCGTTGTTCTCTAGACCTAATCTTATTTGCTTGCATTTTCCATGAACCCTAATTTCTCATTTTCCAAGTTCCAAGTTCCCCTGAATCGAGTGGCCGAGTTTAGTAAATTGGATCGCGTGGTCTGATCGTACCTTTGTCGTGGTTAGACTAACTATAAAGCTGTCTGGTGTTGTTTTATATTATCGTCAGGATTCCATTGTAGGTTCTCCATTGTGGTAACGGCATATACACGAGAGGGGTGTGGTGGAAGCTGTTTATCTTACATTAGGTCAAACATTCCACCTGCCTTTATCTAGACTCCAGGTATTTATTCAGGTATATATTATCTTCCTGACGGTTTTAACATGAGCATAATAAGTTCATTTAAATAAAGCCAACAATATATCGTTTCCTTTCTCGCTTAGAAAACATTGACTAAATACATATTTTTTAATTTGATAATATCGCAAAAGAGTTCCAAGCCAACTATTCCCGAGACTATGGTATCTCCAAGGAAAAGGAAGATAGGGAAGCACCTGACTATTCAGAACTGGTCACCAAGCATAGCTAAAACTATATCAAGCTATATTTCTATTCTGAGGGGTGATATTTAACCAGGGCAATACTGGAAGTGTCTAAATTGGTTATTACTATTTATTAATTATTATTTACTTTTTATTGTTATTTAATTTGTATTAATTGTTTATTATTATTTACTTATTAATATTTTTTATTTTTTATTAATTTATTATTATTATATTATTACTATTTACTGATTATTATTATTGAATTGTAAAGCCGCTAATCTTAACACAGGACTGTCCTAGTGAGATGTTTTATGTTTTTGTTTTTATATTTAAGAATAAATAAAACATATTATTTAATATTTCTGCATTTATTTATTGTTTTGTAATATTTACAGAGTATTAACATAATCATATTTATAAAACTGGCATTGAGAAATGCGTAAGTGTTAATAATAATGTTTAAAATGTTGACAGGATGCATAGTTTTTTGTTAAATTAACAGTCACGTGATGGAGATGATAAATAATAAATAAATTTTTTTTTAAAGAAAATGGAAGGTAATATAAGAAATAGAGAGTAAAAACATAATTTTACTTTTAAGTTTATGTTAGAATATTTATAAAAACACTAAAAAGTATAATAAACATAAAATATAATATAAGTTATAGAAAGAGAAGAAAAAATTAAGCAAGTTACAAGTATTTCTTTTAACACTACTATGACGTGATAGAATGCGGCTAATTTGCTTTTTAAATATGTTTGTTTATAAAAATATCTATGTTGTCACATTCTATACCATTGTACAGTCTACACATTCGAGATATTGAATTGAAATATGCAATATTTTTATTAAATACGACATTTAAATAGTACATTTAGGAACATTGATGTGAATACTACATGTGAAATAACACATTTTGATTTCATACAATCCGCGACCTCCGGATTCAACAATATCCTGGACGTGGAGTCTCACAGGCTAATATATTCATATGGAACTTTTTTCGAGAAAACGATTCTAAATCGCTTAAAAACAATATTTATATCAAATACTAATAAAAAATAAATTAATATATATATATATATAATCAATATAGTCGCACTGGCTCCAGACAGTTGGCAGCAGCTGGGGCTTTTGTGTGGTATAACATTGAAAATTGTATAAAAAAATATTTTACCCCTACCAATAATCTTCGGTTATAATCTAAGGATACATTTTTTAAAAATATAATTAATAGGGATCTAATATTTTCAATAATGTTAAATATTCAATCGCTGAATAAACCAAAATGTACAACAGTCAAGAGGCAAATATTAGTGCTGTGGAAAGATATTTATTTTTTATTTGGTACGTCTATGCCCTCCATCAATGTGTATTTAAAATAATTTAAACTTGTCAACACACTCCGAAACATCTTAGAACTTATCGTAAGGGACTAATCATGGTTTCACTTTTAAAAAATTCATTTGACCTTTCAATGTCAACGGTATAAAATTGAACTAACCAACAAACTTGAATACATATTTCACGGTTCCTTGGACTGAAAATTGCTGTCTTAACTTCAAACTTGAAAACAAAACTCTGTCAAAAACATTAATGATGGATACAGAACACAAACGAGCTATTTTCGGAAGGCCTCTAAAATCCTCTTCGACTAATATTGAAAATGGATAATACATACATAAGTTGTCTCCTGTCAAAAAACCCCTTTCTCGGAAATGTTCCGGCATTACAAATAAATTACACATATTTTCTAATAATCTTTTACATAAATACTAGTCATTACTCATGAAAAATCATGTATCTGACATTTAAAAGTAGACAAAAAAAAAAAGTTTTATATTTGTTTTTGTAGCTTTATTTAGATGTAAGCAAATTTTCATACATCTAGTAATAAAAAACATATAAGATACATAATAAAATAAATAGAGTCATAAAATTATAACGGAAAGAATACAGTTAATAAAAAAAAAAAGAAATACAGTTACCCCAGTTCAAAAAAAAAAATAGGGTTTAAGAAATACAGTTAGTACAAATAGAAATACAAGTCATAAATTTTTCTTTATGTATATAGCACATGTTTTACGGAAAGTGCCAAGACTTGAGGCTTCCTTTATGGAATTTGGTAGGTTATTATAAAGTTTTTGCCCTTTATAAAACACGCTGTTCTGTGTACACGTAAGTTTTGTTTTGGGAAGCCTGAAGTCTCGGCAACTCCTCGTAGGATAATTGTGAATATTTTCATGATACATAATATTAGTTTGCAGATATTTAGGGAGCATGTTATTTTTAAGCTTGTACATCATTGTTAATGTATTATATATTATATGTTTAGTTGTCATCATATTTAAGTTTTGTAACATAGTTTTAACTCTAGTAAAGATATTACATTTCAGAATCATCCTCATTCCCCTATTTTGTATAACCTGTAGTTTATTATTTTGGGCCTCGTTACATAAGAATAGAACACTAGAACAATAATTTAAATGAGGAGTTACAATAGAATTGTATACAAGGTGCGTTGTCTTGAGATCCAAGTTATTCCTAATTCTTTTTAGGAAGCCAACTTTTTTAGCAATTTTCTTAGATATGTATTCGAAGTGTTTGTCGAATTTTAATTTATCATCTAATATTATACCCAAATATTTAATACTGTTAACCCTTTCTATCTTTATGTTATCAATGGTTAGTATTACATGTTCGGTTCCACCTTGACTATCAATAATCAGAAATTTAGTTTTCATAACATTCAGTTTAAGTTTGTTTATGTTTAACCAAAGTGTTACATTATTTAAGTCATTTTGTATCTCTTCAATGGCGTCCTGTAATTTTTTTCTGGCTATATATAACAATGTATCATCAGCAAATAATTTAATGGCACAATGGTTTAAAACTTTAACAATATCATTTATATATATAATGAATAACAATGGACCTAGGACAGATCCCTGTGGAACGCCTTTACTAGTATGACGTGGATCTGATATTATACCACCATATTTTGTTACTTGCGTTCTTTCTGATAGATAATCAGCAAACCAATTAATTTATTTACCGTTAATTCCAATATTTCTTAATTTTTTTATTAATCTATCTCTATCGATTGTTTCAAATGCCCTTTTTAAGTCTAAAAATACTGCAGTAATTGTACTGTTTTTATCTCTATAATTTTTCCATTCTTGTATTACATAGTTAATAGCGGTTTCACAAGAAAATTTATTTCTAAAACCCGATTGTTGTCGAACTAATATCTGCTTTGTCTCAATATATTCAGTTAATTGCTCCTTTACAATGTATTCAAGTATTTGTTCATATTTGGGTAAGCTATTTATCGGTCGGAATTCGTCAAATTTTTTTGGGTTATCGATTTTCGGAATAGGAGTTATTACAGATGTCTTCCAAGTTTTGGGAAACACTCCACTATTCAGAGATTCATTGATAATTTGTACCATCGATTCGCCAATAATATTAATGGAGTCTTTGATTATATTTATTGTAATACCGTCTGGAGATTCCTTCGATTTCATGTTACTTAAGACTCTTTTTAAGTATGGTAAATCTATATTTTTAAACTTAAACTCTTCATCGGTGCATACAGGCCTGTCTATGTCTAGTTTGTTAACAGGACATTCTGGAATACTTTCGCTTATAAGATCTATGCTCGAAATAAAATGATTGTTAAATTTTGTCGCTATATTCTCAATTTCTTCTTCATTTCCATCTGGGAAATCAATCGATTTTACAAGTTCTTTTTGTTTGCCCTTTATGATTTCTTTTAGTGTTATCCAAAGTTTTCTTGGCTCATTCTGTTGTGTTTCTAATTTTTGTTTATAGTAATCGCACTTATGTTGTTTAATTTGTTTTGAATAAATATTGCGAATTTTTTTATATGAATTCCATTTTTCATTGGATGGTTCCAATTTTGCCGCTTTATATGCATTATCTCTCTGTTTTTGAAGGTTATGTAATGGTATCGAATACCATCTGTTAGTATTTCTAAACTTAACACTTCTTATCGGCATATTTTTGTCGACTGCCGACGTCAAAATTTTGACGAAATTTTCTGCTTTGTCATTTAATGAATTAGACTCGGTAATTTGTGAGATACTATTTTTTAAAGTTTCACAGAATTTAGAGTGATCATAGTTCCTTTTATCTCTATACATAATTTTCCTTGACTCATTTTTTATTACACTCGTTTCAAGTAGTGTTATTTTGTTTTCGTGGTCTGATATTTTTGGTGTATCCACAACCTTTACGTTCAAGTAAAAATGATTTGATATAACCAAATCAATAATGGTTGCTGATGCGTTTGTTATTCTCGTTGGTTTTGTCACAAGCTGTTTCATTCCTAGATCATTCACTAAACTTTGGAGTATATTGCTGTAGGTATTCTTTACTTTCATATCAATATTAAAGTCACCAGCTATATAAAACATATCTTGGTTTTTCATATTTTTAATACACCAACTTTCAAAGAAATCTAAAAATTTCGAATGGCTTTGGTTTGGTGAGTGGTATAATACAGAGTAGGTTCCTTTAATCAAGTTTTTTGTTATTTGTATTGCCAGCATCCACGTATTTTTTTCATCAAATACTTGATTTGATATTATTTTGAAAGATATACAATCTTTAATGAACATAATCACTCCTCCCGTATGTCGACTATGTGAATCGCATCTTATAGTTGAATACCCTATAAATGATACTTCGGAATCGTATACATCGTTGGTTATACACGTTTCACTTAGCATTAAAATTTCTGGTTTGACTTCTTGCAATAATACTTCAACTTCATTTACATGAGCCAAAAGGCTTGAAATATTTAAGTAGTATACAGTTGCTTTTCTTTTTATCCTAAAAAATCAATTTTTCTCTTCTCTGATTCTATATTTCTTTTGTATATAGGACACTCCTTGCTCCATGCCTGATGGTTATCGTTCAAATTTAATGAAAGTTTATCATTTGTGAGTTTGCAGTTAATACATTTAATTTGTCAACATTTTCCTTACATTCTGACGTATCATGTTCGTTTGAACATCTTCCGCAAGATTTTTTATTTTTACAGTCCCCTGCCTTATGTCTATATCCGTTGCAGTTGAAACATCTCAGAACTGAGAGATGATCGTAGACAGCACATCTGTTCCATCCAATATTTATCTTAGTTTCTTCTAATATTTTAGAGTGTGTTTTTCCATTTACTTCTATGAATACGGTAAAATTATTGTATCCACTACTTTTTTTATTTTCTTTTATAAATTTGACTGATATTTTAGAGTTTTCTTTATCTATGTAATCATTCTGCATCCTTATTCTGTTTTCAATTTCTTCGGCGGTATATTTATCTCTAATTCCTATCACTTTTACCGTTGGATTTTTGGGTTTAGGAATGTCAATGTCATACCTATCTCTAAGCTTATTGATGATTTCTTTTTGGATTTTTATCGTTGACTCTGTGTTCTTCAGTTCAACAATGACTGATCCTTTTTTAAAATTTCGGATTCCGGCCACGCCCACATTAACTGGATCTATGTGACTCTTTAATTCATCCTGCGTTTTCTTGTTCTTTTGATCCTGATTTTTCGGTTTAATGATCACAATTGGTTCATGTTTCTTTATTTTTTCCTCCACCTGCGGCTGAATAATTGCTTGATTTTTGGATGCGGACAATTCCCATAGTAACAGCCATTTCTCCAATAGTTCCCAATATGTCTGTCGTTTTCGGCGTTACTTTGGCTATTTGAGTTTTTGTGAAATTATTCGTTGGATCATTGAAAATGGTAATTAGTTCCGTTATCATTATCTTTGCTTTGGTCATATATTGTAAAGACTTTTCTTGGAAGTCCATAGCGAATAGGTTAATATCCTTGAAATGGAATAATATCCTTGGATGTTTACTTTTGCGCCTGTTGGTGGGCAAAATCCGCAACACCTTCAGTACTTCTCACAGTGTTTCATATGTAGGTAGGGTATTCAAAATGTCAAAATCACAGTTATTAAACTTTTTTTTTTTGTACATACATAAAATTCACTCCAACACTACCGCAACACTGTTCTATCACAGAGGGGAGAAGAATCCTCAAGGAACAACACACAACACTTTTTTTTTAAGCAGAGAACAGAATATATTTGGTTTTTGATCAATATAATGAAGAGCAAAACAAAACAACTATTGACAGCAAAATGTTATTGGCACCCAATATATATGGCAACAATGTATATGGCAACACAAAGACGGTTCATAGGAAAAGTATTGTTTAAATCAGTATGAAATTAATAATATTTGTTATCACACCATATTATTTGCCAGTTATTTCAACAGTTCGTTCGTAAATATATTCTAAGTTAGATACTAGCAGACATTGTTTTTATTGCACATCAATGACCTCTTGACAAGTGCACCAATTCATTGTTACGCGGATGACACTACAGTCCATGATAGATTTTTGTGTGAAAAGCCCTCAAAGGGTACAAAAATCCAACTGCTCGTAGGGTTTTGATGCAGAGAATGGATGGTTACCTTTAACGGGGGTTTTCTCTTGGGGTTAGAATAACCCCTTCACATTTATTGTTTTAAAAACACAATCATGTATGTCTAAAATGGTTTGAAATGACAATCTAGTCTCTTTTAATAGAAGAAATCTTCCCAACAAGCTCTCCATTGATATGCTTGGTGTAACCCTAAGTGACCAGCTCAGATATGAGGGCTACACTGAAGCCAGAGTAAAGCTAGTCTGTAAGAAGTTGGGCGTACTGTACAATCCCTCAGATATTTTAATAGTACATAACTTCTGTCCCTGGACAAATCGCAAGTGCGCCCCATTGTAGAATTTGGCAGCCACCTCTGATCGGGAGTCCCACTGTTTATCGGTATATTAATTTTAAATCATTTGAAACCATTCATAAATAACTAAAGTAAAAAGAGTGATCGTTGATAATAGTTTAATGCGAATTTTTGACAGCCAACCATAGCCATAGTAATGACATTTTATAATTCCAAAATAATAAATATTTTCAATTAAATGTATGTACCTAGCTTGCATGGTTCCATTTTTTTTAATGGCTACGGAAGAATGCCGCCTAAAATATATTATAGGGAGGTTTAATCTATGTCCGTTCTTTTTTTTATTTGATAATTTCCTTAACTCATCGGTTCCAATTTTAAATGTTAACCCTCGTACATATGTACTTACATAAATAGGAAATCAGTTTAATTAGAAATAATACATGCTAGAAGTGCTTTCCACACAGATTTAAATGAAAAATCAGTACCTTTTGGTTCTAACCATGAGAGTGCCAATGAAAATAAAGCAAATCTATTGCTCTGTCTCTCTAACATTTTCAAAATTGCATATTTTCATTACATTTGATCGAAATGAAATGATGGTTATTTTTTTTTATACGAAATTTAATGCCTGAATGAACAGACTTTTGAATCACGAAACACACCTACGTCGAACTTTTTTTTCTTAAATGATTAGAAAGCACATAAAGTAAAACAAATTTTAGGTATCAAACATATTTACCTTTAACTCTTATAAAATAACTGAAAGAGGTACCCATCAGTTCCTTAAAGCAGTTGGCTACTTAATAAGGATTTTTTTGAATGTGTATGAGTATAATTGGACCTAGATAAAGGGAAATAAAATGAATGTGTTTATTAAACGAATGTTTTTACACTTATGTAGATCCTGAACTCACATTGACCATGAAGAATAGAATGTAGATCCTGAACTCACATTGACCATTAAGAATAGAATGTAGATCCTGAACTCACATTGACCATTAAGAATAGAATGTAGATCCTGAACTCACCTTGGCCATTAAGAATAGAATGTAGATCCTGAACTCACATTGACCATTAAGAATAGAATGTAGATCCTGAACTCACATTGACCATTAAGAATAGAATGTAGATCCTGAACTCACATTGACCATTAAGAATAGAATGTAGATCCTGAACTCACATTGGCCATTAAGAATAGAATGTAGATCCTGAACTCACATTGACCATTAAGAATAGAATGTAGATCCTGAACTCACATTGACCATTAAGAATAGAATGTAGATCCTGAACTCACATTGACCATTAAGAATAGAATGTAGATCCTGAACTCACATTGACCATTAAGAATAGAATGTAGATCCTGAACTCACATTGACCATTAAGAATTTTTTTAACGATTCACTACTTTTAAAGGTTGTAGTTTTACTTACTTACAACATTTCTTATATAAAACAAACACTTTGTTTTAAAACACTAATTTATTTTTATATTACCACCAACCGGTTTCGCTTATTTCAGGCTTAATCAGGGTAAAACTTAAAACTAAACAAAAATACATAGAGTGAGCATATATATGATTGGGATATACAAAAGGAAAGAGACAAAATATAAAATGGAACAGTGAGACAGAGATATGCCTACATGTAACAGGATGGGACAAAACATAAAAAAAGCAATAGGCAAAACGTTAAAGTAGAGATGAAAGAGAAGTGGAGATTTGAATTAACGGGAAATATATATACTATGGGATCGTAAGACAAATTAACTATAAATTGTAATGGCCTTTATGTCTAATGCTTCTAAATTATCAAATATAATGCCAAAACCATTATGTGTAGAATATTAGCGCCGGTGCTATGATTAGAGGTATGATGTTTTTGAATTACATGGTTGGCGAATTCCGAAAAATGATATCTTTTTAAACTTCTACGATGTTCTTTGATTCTAATATTGACATTACATGCTGTTTTACCGATATAAAAAAAGCCGAACAGTTTAATGTAATTTAATTTAATGCCTGATCGGTCGTCCTTATCTTTTGAATTAATTAGAAATTTACCTGTATTGTTATTTCTATAAAAAGCCGGTCTTACTTCAGGTGGAAGGTTTTTAACGCTATAAGATGAAAAATTATTAACCTATGGAACCCTACTCCAATGGTAACCGAGAATATTATTACTGATTTTATTTTGAGGACTAATGAATAAGAAATTATGTGTGCCTATTTGGTTTAGTTTTCTGCCTTACTTTTTAGCATTGCAGATCTATGCTGTACGTACTTCCCCTTATGGAACTACGCATACACGCGCGACTAACGAGCGGCGCCGGTGTGGGATGACCGTATCTAGTACACTGGACGAGAGATATCGCTGCATGCGTACCTGTACCTTAGTAGCTTTTTCTTTAACATCTATTAATTCACGTAAGAGGAACGGCAGCGCGGCCTGTTTCACACAAAACTTAATTTTGGATTTGAGGCCAAAATACTCACCTAAACCTAATGATCTGTTTTTTTCATCAAAAAGTATAGTAAATATCTAGTACGGATTAGAGGTAATTTATTTATTTTTGTTTAACATTATGAAATTTGTCCATTAAAGGAATTGATTTTTCGCGGTTTTAGAGGCACCTTTAACAATTATTTGGATGATAATGGTGATGTAAAAAAAAATAATTTAATGGACTTTAAATTAATTATTTTTTTTTTTAAATCTTTTGTTTTTGTATTTTTATTTACGTAATCATATTTACATAGCATATATGATAATTTTTTTAAAAGACACGATAAACCCGCAAATAATTTTCTAAGTTGCCTCTAAATTATGAAAATTATTTTTTTAATGGCATATACTTGATAATTTAAAACAAAAATAAATAAAATACTTCTCATGCGTACTAGATATTTACTTACCTTTAATTTAAAAAAAATATATATCATTCAGTTTGAATGGGTATTTTGGCTTCAAATCCAAAATTAAGTTATGTATGAAACATGCAGCGCAGCCGTTCCTCTTAAAATATAAGACTATTTATGAAACTTATTAAAAATGTCAAAAAAACATAATATACATAATGTCAAAATGTTATAGAATGTATATTTAAATAAACTATTAATCCACGTACTTTATTTTTATTTCTGTTTTTGTAGTTAAAGGTTATTGTTAAAAATAATAATAAAATGCTCACGTACTTGGACAGCTATATTTGCTGCTCATGTGCTATTGTTTTCAATAATATACATGTCACCTTTGGTGGTTTTAAAAAAATCAATTAGTATATCAGATTTTTTTACGTATAATTCAAAAAAATGCAAAAATCATGTTATTTTCCGCATTTTGTTCTTATACCGAATATATTTTTCAAAACACTTTCTCTGCAAAGTCTGTATATATAATTATCTCCATTGAACTGAACGCGGTTGGCGCATACAAAAAGTTGTCCAAATAAGCGAAGCTAGCAGTCCACAATGGAGGGCTGATACCAACCCTGATGTATGGCATTGAGGCTTGGAAATGGCAGAGGAAGGATGAAAGTAGACTGAATGCTGTAGAAATGAGATTTCTGAGACGAATGTGTAGTAAAACCATGTATGATCGTATGTATGTGTGATGAAAAGATTCGTAAAGAATGCAAGGCTGATGCAAGCGTAATGAGCAAGATTATGAAAGGAACGCTTAGATGGTTTGGGCATGTAGAGCGGAGGAGAATATATGACGCGTATGTGAATGGAAGAAGAAGCCGGAGATGCCCGAGGAAGACATGGCACGATCAAGTGAATCAAATACTTGAGTGAAGCCATCTCAGAAGTCGGAATATCAGAAGAGAATGTATGAGACGTTGTATGAAAGTGAATGAAGCAATAAGTATATGCCAAGATCGAGTTGTTTGGCGGTTCGTCTTCTCTGCCTACACCTTCGGAGAAACGGGGTGATGGTTAGTTAGTCACTTAGTTAAGATTGTACCTTGCTATTATTCTGGGAAAGGGTCGTATTAGGTATGTTTTCTTTATGCCCGCGAACTGCGAAGATACCGCGATGCGGTCGCGTAAGCATGCACAGGCAGCGGGATTTATGCGGGAGTGTACTCCCGCGTCGTACTGATCGCGCAGGGCTGCGTAGTGCTTTTTATTTCGAGAGTTTGAAATAATAATTCTAGAGTTGGTAGACACTTTCGGAAGGTTGTCGTTGTATCGAATCAATTCTATTTTCAAATGTTCTTACTTTCAAACCAATTTCAAGAAATCATCATAATGTTTTGATTAGGTGTTTGTCGTAACAATAATTTAAATAGCATTAATGCTGTAATTCTTCTAGGGTCGTTAGTTCTATGAATTGCCTGTACTGTTATCAGAATTCTCTCTTCTCCTTTCTATGCCTAATACCCAAGATGGGGGGTTGGTCCCCACTCCTTTAGACCTCTATGCTGAGGTCTTCAAACACTCCCTCATCCCGAAGGATTATTATAAAGAAACCTCTTTGCATCCCTCGTATATAGGTACCATAACGAGCCCATCAATAACAGAGTTCCGAGACATTTTTACTTTTATTAAGTCTTATGAATACAGTTCCTCAAATGTGAGAGTTAGGAATTTATCAAAACTCTTCTCCGTAACAATATCCTTCGCTTTTCTTTCGCGTCCCACCTTCCTTTGCATTGGAACAAGTTTTCAAAGGTTGAATTTAAAAGATAAATAGATATTTTAATATTCTGAAACATGTTGTCCATTGAAGTACGCTATTTTTACAATGATTGGCAATATACTCGTCGGTGCCCGAGCTAGAATTATCAATCTCGAGATGGCTATGCAGTTGATTAGGCCGAGCTCGCGCAAAAAGGTTATCGGTAGATAAAATGAAATATGATACAAAAAATATTTTTTTAAAGTTAACAGTCTCATTTGGTTAGAGTGCAGCTCCGGATAGACCGAGAGGTCCTGGGTTCAAGGATTTTTGGTATATTTTCTGTTTAATATTTCATTAGAAATTTTATGATAATATCTTCAATGGTAAAAAAATGCATTGAGGTTTACAAGCTTCAACAAACTATTGCATTAAAAATGAATAAAAAAACGTACTTTTTTAATGAATATAGTTGACGTTTAAATATATAAAAATAAATATAGTTTTAACATCTAAATAAATAAATGAGTGTGTTTCGAATGCACTCAATATGTATTTTTTAATGTTTTGGAATAATAAGTAATGCTTACATTTATTTTGAGATTTCCATTCCAGACATTCGAGGCATTTGAATTAATATTATCTTTCTGTGGGAATTTCCATACATTTCAAGGGTCGTTTTGAAGAGGTTCTTAGTATGTAGATGACATTTTTATTGAAGGGAGTACTCTTATCTCTCCCCAATAAAATGTTTGATGTAAATTCTAAAGCATTTTTAAGTTGTTCGCAACAAAGAAGAAGAACATTATTGTGTTGTTTTATATAAGCTCTTAAATATTTCAGTTTCCAGGCTACTGCATATTTCACTTTTATTTTTCATTTCAGTAGTAAAAAAACAATCTTCTACAATATTATGAGATCCTGTTTCAAAACTGTAAAGGCCATGAAACTGTTTTTTTTTTCATCATCACAACTCCACATTTCAGGGTGGAATTTGGTATCGTTCACAAAATCTGTCTATCAGTTCGCAGGCTATGTTTTTATTTGTTTTGATAGCGCTTTCGCAATTTGCAACACAGCGTTTTAAAAAATAAGATTATTATACTTTTGTAGGGAATTTTAAAAACGAAATTAATGCCGGATTTATATGATTTAGACAAAAGTTAGTATACAGATAGACACAATGGACATCTAACTATCCAAGAAGTTGAGAAAGTCGGATTACCTAAAATTGAAGTAAGAAGGTGCTCAGTAGATGAGTTCTTGACCATCATTTTAAGCTCCAGACGCTGTCAGCCATCCATTTCTTCGATTTTATTCCAAGACGTTTCCGCTCGAGCACCCATTTTGGCCATGGCCTTTGGTAGCCTATCTTTTAGTCTTTCAACACTAATTACTCTATTTTTGACCGATATATTCCGATAAAGGTTTCATTCACATTTTAATGAATTTGAATTTAAACGTTTTTTTAAGGATCGTTTCAAGTTTCTCACTAAAATGGAAAACCAATGATGATAACAGGAATTCAAAAATTGATCAATTTTTGGGACGAGTTAAAGCGGTCGTCTTTTAATGAGAATGGCTGATGACCTGATCATCACTCCAGGGGCGTGCCATCCATATTTACCATACCATCCTCATAAAAAAATAAAGTGAATAAAATTATTGCAATATCAATCAATCAACTGTTATACTTACATAATTTTACCCTCTATTCCATATAAAAGCCCAATAGGGCGTAGATAAATGAAATAAATCTGGACTTGAAGAAATACGCGCAAAGTAAGAATCGCAGCGTCGAGAGCGCCGCACCGACGGCCGCACTACTAAAAGACGTCAAAGGGAGGAACAAAATTGTGCAAAATGGACACACACGTTATAATCATATGTTGTCTTCATTCGATCAAAACAATGTACACGTGTGCGCGATGATTTTTCAAGGAATGACTCGTTTGTGTTAGTGTCGAAAAAGCCATGCCTTTCGGTACAAATCACAAATGTGGTAATCAGTGCCATCTGTTGGTATTTCCATTAATTAGTACAACTTTGCTAACGAAATAATTATCACGTTATTATGTAATTTTGCTTTATTTCATTCAATTGTGCGGTCAAAAAAAATGTAAAATTTTTGTATGCACTAATTTAGTGGCTTGAGAAATGCATCAATGAAGCAATTTTTGGATAGGTAATTCTAACCAACATCGACTAAACCCAGCAACATAGTTTATCAAATACTTAACACGTCTGTATTAAGTTTTTAATATTAATGAAATATCTGTCTTTCCTACTGCCTACCCCGATTTTATTTTTTGTATTTATTCTTAGATTTGCTGGTGCACTCCCGTATTACATCTTCGATTACTTCGGGTATCGAGATAAAGATCTGCTAAGGACTATATTTTGTCGACGTTAGTAGATACTTTGCAGATAAAATTGGTTAGTATAGATATACTAATCAATTTTATGTGCATTTGGGACTAACCTCCTTCAATACGAAAGCTGTGCAATTGGGGTTTTATAGTCTTTTAAAAATTAAGGCTTCTTTTTTAAAAAAAAATAGAATCCTGACGTGCACCCTGAAGGAGCAAAAATAAGTTACTTATACCGGAGTAAGAAGGTGGTGGGTAACCACAACTGATTACCCTGATTAAAAACTCTGTGCATGTCACTGATGAGATTTCTACTTCAGCTGGTGAAACTCTGAGGGAGGTCTGTATTCTGTATTGTTTGCAAAAAGTCCAGATAAACTACTTTTTAGTAGTTTGTCTAACGGGAGCTTGTTATTCAAAACTTTATCCTAAATTTACAGTTAAGGTTACGTTACAAAATAAAAAACATACGTAAAAAACTTAAATATTTTTCAAGAATCGCACTAAAAAATATTTAAACTAAAATATTTAAAAAAACTAAATAAAAACATAAACAACAACAATAAATCGTACATAATATAACATTTCCTAATTATCTACTACAGATAGTTTCTTTCAGCTAGCCAAGTTTTCAATATATTTATTAATTGTTTAGTTTTAGTACATTTATTTTTTTATTTTGGCCGGTAACATATTTAATCTAAAGTTCTTTGTCCATGGTTGTGTTAGGAACCATTAATCCGTCATTAAAATTGAGATGAGTATTGTAAGTGTGCTCTAGTCTATTTGTATTATATTAATACAAGTGTGAAAATACGTACTCAACAGTAATATTTTTAAACTTATCTATAATATCTACTATCCAGATTGAATATTAATAGTATACGAATACCATTACTTCAAGTCGAATCTAATATCCTTAATTCCTGAATACATTGTGTGAATCAATAGGTTTATCCTCGCACAGTAGTACGTCCCACAATTCTGCGAAAGCCTCTTTCCATAAAAATGCAGTTACGCACGAGGCTACAATATCCAGTCCCGAAATTCATCCCTTAAAACCTTCATTCAGATACACCCACCCTCCACTCGGTCCCTAGGAAAGGTAGGCACCCTTTATGCTGAAATTAATATGGAATCCTGTTAACGTCTCCATTCCAAAACATTTTAAGAACTGCCGTGGCATTATAAAAAAATCTTCAGAACATTTTTTACAACCTTCTAGCAGTCTTTTTTATTTTCAAAGTGAGTACCGACACACATCACAATAATAGGTAAAGGTATTTTTAACGCCTCAAGAAGGAAATATGTTTTTTTCAACGTTTTAAGAACGCCCATAAAGAATTACGCGAATATTGTTGTAAGTTATAAAAAAATTGTATGTAGCAGCGAACGTGCGAATCTTGTAATAATAAATCTTATAAAATTTATAATTTCTTCAAGCGATTTGTAACTTTGTGGCGTCATTATTAATTAAATAATTAGAAATATACTTTGTATACACCACTTTTATTGAAATACATAAATATTTCTACATGTGGAAATATTTAACTTATAAAATTTGACTTTTTTCTGTCTACGAAAAAAAAACAACCGTGTTTAATTTATTGGAATTGAAGCCTACAAACCTCATTGTAATATTTAATCATCGAAGAAGATAATATTAACAAATTTCAAATGAAACATGCAACGAAAAAAAGACACAGAAAATAACGAGGGTATTGGTCGCATCTAGGAATCGAACCCAGGACCTCTGTCTTACCGATACGACAATCTACCACTGAACTAATGAGACATCATGCTTCAAATTTAGGACTTATTAATATTATCCTCAATTAGTTCCCATATTATTGGCTGCTATCTTATTGTATGACTGCAAATGTCTACATCAATATATATCAAATCTGAACAGTGTCTCGGATACACCTATCCCGTTTTTATTTATATGGATCATCTGTTGACGTTTTCTACAAGTCTAGAAAGAATATTTAATTTATCGGAATCACTTATTGAAGCTTACAAACCGCAATGCAATATTTAATGATTGAAGAAGATAATATTAACAAATTTCAAATGAAACATGATACGAAAAAAGATATCTATAAAAATGACTTAAAATAAACTGGTCTCATTACCCCAGTGGTAGAACGTTATCCCGATAATACAGAGGTCCTGGGTTCGATTCCAAGATGCGACTGATACCTTTTAATTTTCTGTATCTTTTTGGTTTCACGTTTCATTTGAAATTTGTTAATGTTCTCTTCTTCAATGGTTAAAAATAACAGCATTTTGAACTAAAGATTCTATTTTAAAACCTACCTTGAATCCATTGACTTCTACTTGTTAAAATGATCCCGCAAACGAATTTCACACTTTATTCACCCCGTTCTTCCAATAACTCAAAATAGAATAACTTACAAATAATCTTTGAAGAGTTTTGTTTTACAATATACATTTTTTAGATATTTTGCTACCGGTTTCAATACTTCCTTGTCATTAACCAGCACTTTTAAAACTAAATTAATTTAAACAAGTACAGCAAATTATTATAATCAAGTAACAAATGTATGTTGTAAAATAAAACTGTTCAAAAAACAAAACGTCTAGAAATAATGAAATAGTTGATGCCCTAAGGGCCTAGTTATAGCAAGTGCCCGAAGCGCTCACACAGCATGTAGAGAGTGTCTTCCGTCTTTGATTTAATACAAAACTTTTTAGTGGAAAGCTTAAAAACATTTAAATCAATTAATGTCGTAAATATTTAAAAAGAAATTCTCTCGAAGCCACTCGATGATTCACCGGTTAGTTTCGGTCCCGTTATCAAATGCTAATTTTTCACTAGAACTATCCATAATTAAACAAGTTTCAATAAATAACGGTTATCATGAAAACTTAGTCATTAACATACTAAATAAAAAACTTTAAAAAATGTCGTCAAATAAGTTTTTATTCAACAGTACCCCCCCTAATAATAATATAACAAATAATAATAATCAACTGTATCAATGGCGTAGAATCTTATATATCAATAACTTTTCCCAACAAAGCATTAAAAACCTTCCGTCAGAGATTAAACCAGCATTTTACACAGATAATAGTTTAGGTAAATTTTTAATTAACGGAAAAGATAAAGAAGATAGTTTAGGCCACTCAGGCATTTATTCACTTCAATGTAATGATTGCCCGGCGTTCTATGTAGGCAAAACGTCGCGTAATGTTAATATCCGTGTAAAAGAACACTTACGATGTCTAAATAATAATGGTTTCTCCGAATTTGCTAACCATCTCTTAGAAACAGACCACACATTCGATAAAAAATACAGGCACTAGTTTACTGCATAAAAATGTAACCGGCATTCGATTAGATAACCTAGAAGCATTAGAAATAAGGAAAGCAAAAAACACTAATAGTAGACTAATAAATAATCAAATAAATTTAAATAAAAGTCCAATCTTTAAATTATTCCCAATAAACAAAGTACATTCCCTTCCCGATCAGCAGGTACCTGCTGATCTCCCACCCTTGGCCCTTCACTAGCCTGTTTGTATCAATCCATAACACATGTGCATCTTAGTTCATAGTTTAGTTGTATACTGCCCTGAAGAAGCTACGGTAGTAGCGAAACCCGGTCGGCTAAAGTATAAATAAAAGTGATGTAAAACAAAGTTATTGTTTTATTTATTTATAAATTATAATGTCACATCACCAAGTTACCGCTTCATATGAAAATATAAAAAAAAAAAAAAAAAAAAAAAAATAAAAAAACATTCTTTTGATAATTATGCATTTAAGAAGCTTGTTCGTTTGTAGTTATTTAATAAGTTTTTAATATTGTTTACATATTGAATCGTTTTTATTATTCTATCATTACGTATGTAAATACTCCTCCCATAACCACGAGCTACTGGACCTCAACTTATATACAGTAGATCAATAGGAAGTATTATGTATTATGTACATTTTTTAATAAATAAATAATAAATAAATACAACGGATTCACGAATGACGAGATTTGAAAAACTCGGTTGGTACATGTAGAGCTGATATTCCAACACCAGTATTTGAAAGAGATGATGCGAATTACTTAAAAATAGTACAATGTGAAGAATCATCAGAACATGTAAATGAGTTTGTATTGGAAGTACGGTAGTACATGAATATCTATTCTCTAGAGATGGAACGACTGAAAAGGACATTGATGACAGAATGCAGCAGTAAGTAATAAAATGTATCAATGGATAATATTCTCCAATCAATAGGAATATTGTTTCATTTTAATATTTCACCAAGTTATGGCGGGTGATCGATCGGCCATCCTGTTAATGAATCTTAAAATACGAATATTATTTTCTCAGAAAGAATCTCCGGGACATCTGGGATGCATCACGCTTCAGTGGCGGCTCTTCAATATCCATTTCAAAGTTTGGCGCTTCAATTCGGATTTATTTTAGACCAGAATTTTTGTCACTTTCATAAGCCTTCTTGCGTCCATTTTTCGATAAAGGCGTCCCTCAAATTTTTCTATTTTTGTCCGCAGTTCTTTTTGGGTCTTCAACTCATCTAATCTATCGAACGTCGTCCGATGTTATTGTAATTTTATCAGTCATCTGCTGTTGGAGATTATGATGATAATATCGACAAACTTGCTAACTAACCAGGGGTAGGCAGAAAGGACGGACCGCCAAACAGCTCGATCTTGGCATACACTTCTTGCTTCATTCGCATTCATACATTCTATTCTATTATTTCGACTTCTCACATGGCCCGACACAAGTATTTGATTCACTTGGTCGTGCCATGTCTTCCTCGGACGTCCTCGGCTTCTTCTTCCATTCACATTCGCGTCATACATTCTTCTTACACTCCTTTCTTCGTTCATTCGCTCCACATGCCCAAACCATCTAAGCGTCCCTTTCTTAATCTTACTCATTACGCTTACATCAGCCTTGCATTCTTTACGAATTTCAATATTTTCACACGATCATACATGGTTTTACCACACATTCGTCTCAGAGATCTCATTTCTACGGCATTCAGTTTACTTTCATCCTTCTTCTGCCATTTCCATGCCTCACTGCCATACATCAGGGTTGGTATCAGCACTCCATTGTGGACTGCTAGCTTCGCTTCTTTGGACAACTTTTTGTTAGCGCCAACCGCGTTCAGTCCTCCATTAATGGAGTTTCCTGCATTCACCCTTCTTTCAATATCCCTATCAGTCTTTCCATCTCTCATGGTATTAGAAATCTACACTGAGTCAAATGTTCTGAAAATATCCAGTTATTGCTTTACTGGATGGTATTTAAAGGCATTATTATGTACAACGACCCCACCCTACTTATCCAACTGGGCATTCCTGAAAACACCACTTCACAACAATCAATGCTTAAGGCCATCCACCGGCTAAAATTTTAACGAAATCACGCGCTCCTTATGCAGGTGGCGACAAGGTTGATAATCCCGCTGTACATCGGCCGCATGTTTCGATTTCGGCAAAAAAAAACATCACCGAAATGCGTGTTTTATTTTATTCTGTAAAGCTCAGACAAGCTTATTAAAATGTTTTACGGTCATATTCTAAAAAATTTAATTTATCACAATGAACAATACGAAAATATGGAAAAATCAGTTCATGAGTAGGAGATTTTGCGCTTTAAACATTTTTTTTAATGTGTCATACTTTATTTTTTTCTAAGCTTATAAAAAGACATACCAAAAAAATGGACGGTTAAATGAAAGGCCAAGGTGTGATCTACTTGCAGTATTTAATTCAATTATCTATGATATTTCTAGGCCAACAAATTCTCATACCGAAAACACACGATTTTACATTACTTCCCATTGCATCGTCTTAAGAGGAACGGTTGCGCGGCCTGTTTCATACAAAACTGAATATTGGATTTGGGGCCAAAATACCAACCCAAACTGAATGATTTTTTTTTGATTAAAGGTATAGTAAACATCTAGTACGGATTAGAAGTATTTTATTTTTTTATTGTATGAAATTATGAAATATAGGCCATTAAAGAAATCAATTTTTCATGATTTTTGAGGCAACTTCGGAAATTATTTGCGGGTTAAGGGTAGTTTTGTTTAATCTGTCATATTTTCTATGTAAACATGATTATATAAAATAATTTATTTTTTTACATCTTTAAAAAATTTTTTTTTTCGGGTTGATGTTTTAAATTTTGTACGGCAAATTTTTGTTCCAACGTGAATTAGTCATTCTAAATTTATATTTAAGTCCATCGTAATGCTGATTTTTATCATCGTAATGACACTTTTTAATTTTATGTTTCATTATATTTTCATAGTAGAAGGGGTAATTAATTTTTTTATCACCATTAACCCCCAAATAATTGCCAAAGTCGTCCCTAAAATCGTGAAAATTTTATTTCTTTAATGGCCTGTATTTCGTAATTTAAAACAAAAATAAATAAAATACTTTTAACCCGTACTAGATATTTGCTAAACCTTTTGATTAAAAAAAATCACTCGGTTTGGGTGAGAATTTTGGCCTCAAATCCAAAATTCAGTTTTGCATGAAACAGGCCGCACAGCCGTTCCTCTTAAATCAATGTTCTCATTATATCTACAGCTTTATTATATTTTATCGTTAATAATCTAAGAAAAGAAACAAAAAGGAAATGAAAAAGTCTCTTGTGCATTATGTCAATCTAGAATTGAATTTGGAATCATAGGATGGGGATCTGCGACGTCTAAGTACATACACAAACTAAATACAATTCAAAAAGGAATAATAAAAACCACACTTAAAATACCCATAAGAACGCCTTCGACAGAAATCTTTAAAAGTTTTGACTTGCCAAATGTAATACAAAATGTACGCAAAATAGTATATTTTATAAAGGTATGAAATTCTATAATGCTCTGTCGGACCCAATCAAAAGTGAAACAGTTAATAAATTTAAAATAGATTGTAAAAAACACATTAAGATAAACAAGAAAAAAATCATTAGTTTTTAATTTATCATTATCTATATGTAATAGTATAAGAGTTATAATTAGTTATTTTGTAAACTTAAATGTACAAATAACTAAAAAAACAACAAATATGCGCTAAAAATGTACAACAATTTTTTTTTCAAAAAATCCGGAATTCCCCACTAAACCACGTATTCATGACACTAGATCTAACCAAAATAACATAAAAAAAAAACATTCCTCGTTATAAAACCACTTTCAGACAAAGAAACTACATATATTTCGCGAGAAAACTTCACAATATCTTTCCACCAGATATAAAAACAAATAGAAAAGTTTAGTGAGTACAAGACAAGAATAAAAGTCTGGCTGAAAGAGATCAATGAAACAACATTAAAAACTACACAAAAAAGTAGACGTAGAAGACACACCTAATTACATAACATCAAAATAAATAACTAGTCCGCCTCAGCACAGGACACCCTAGTGAGGAGGACTAAGAAAAATACAAAAAATAATAACTAATATATGTGTGTCTGCATTTTGCATCTTCAATTTTATTTTGTAGATATTTTTATACTTGCACCTTATTTTATATTGCATATGTTTATTTATATAGCCGCTTGTAAAAAAAAATATTTAAAAAAGAAGCTGAATAGAATTTTCATAGTTTTTTTTTACTCGGTATTTTTAATGTAATTGTGTCTAAAATTAATAGCGCCTTAAGGGGTACTATTTAATAGAAAAGCGCTATACACATAGGCAAAGTATTTGTACTTTATTAATTAAAGAATTGATCTCTCAACTGATTGAAACCTCTCACGCGTTGAAAACATCTAGTTCCGTATTCCAAAGCCACCGCTTGTCTCGGCTGCGTTTTTTCCTCTCCACATTCCAGTTTCAACATAAATAGTGGGATATATTTAGCCCTCCATCTCGCGTGATCCTCTTAACACAGTTAGGGATGCTATTAAATTAATTCTCCATGTGTGATTCAGATGGGTCCCACAACGGATCCTTGAGGAATTCCGGAGATTTGCTGTTTCAGTCCATTACAATATGTATCATTTTAAAAACTGAAAATCTCGCATTAACAAGGAAATATAAAATTCAGTTAAGCATCGCAGACTGCGATATTATGTCCTAAATTGTTTTTCGATAATCTTTTTTATTTTAGTTCTGCTATGAATAGGTGTCTATTTATTTTACAGGTGTTTCGGTTTTCGAAAATATGTTCAACCATGGTCAGTCATGTCCATATCACCACAGTTTAAACATACTTTCGGAAGGTGGAACAGTTGTTACAGAACAAACAAAAATTGTATTGCTATATGTGTTTATGAGAACCTTGTGCAAAGCTACACAATCTATATATACACAAATCAATCTAAGTTTGTAAGTTTGTTTGTCCTCGATGCTCTCGATAATCACTGGACCGGTTTCGCTGTTAATAGCACAGTTTGTTTTTATTAGTGCCCTGAAGGTTTAGAGTGTAGTTTGAATGAAATCCAATATGTAAAACTGTTGCTCTAACGTTTTAAAATTAGTACGAAAAACATTGAGGTTGGCCCATAGATATACCACTCTGGTTAGCTACAGATTACATATTCAAAAGAAAAAGGTTTTTTTGTGTAGAATATTT
This sequence comes from Halesus radiatus, assembly GCA_022606495.2. Lineage (NCBI taxonomy): Eukaryota > Metazoa > Arthropoda > Insecta > Trichoptera > Limnephilidae > Halesus > Halesus radiatus. Next base: position 121,227 of record JAHDVE020006958.1, on the reverse strand, counting down.
TCAAAATTTAAAGCACGAGTAGGTACCCACTTAAGAACTTTATGATTTAGATATGTTTTGAAAAAAATAAACGTTTAGAATGGAATAAAATATTCAAATGAATGTTTCTTTATTTGGAGATAGTTGCTTTCGCTGTCAAATCAATTATGGCACCCTAATGACAAGCAAGAATTCACAACTTCATAACTAAAATTCCCGAGCAAGGCCGGGTGCACATCAGCTAGCAACTAATAACATTAAAAACATTAAAATACTTCGCTCTTGACATAAATTGAGTGAATCCACACGGTGTAAATATAAAAATTATTTTGTAATATTCATATGGCAACATCGCAATAAAATTAAGATGATTCGAATGGACAAAGGACAAAGGAGTATTCATTAGAAATTAAAGATAGTACACCGAAAGAGTTCCAAGAAGATAAATACACACTAACTTAGAAAAGCACTAATTGAAAAAGTCTCGCTTCTAAATTGCTTCTTAAAAAGTTAATGCGAGACGGGCGTCACGGAATGGACTACTTCTCGTAAAGAGACAGGGTTTTTGGTTGTTAAATGCCTCCTTTGGCTGCCCTCTGTCGCAAATTGTGCCCCATCGTAAATTCAAATAATATTAAATTAATTAAAAAATCACTTTGTATTACCACTTTATTAATATACACAGATATCAACATGTTTCGAAAGCGAAGCTATCCTCATCAGGAATATACAGAATACTAAAAAATAATAATGTCAAGTATGGACAAATGATAAACATAGAACACGATAATGTAAGAATAGAAAAATTATAAACAAAAACAAAAATTTATTAAAAAAACATATATATGAAAGGTCATGCATACAAACAGAATTTTGATGGCAATGATGTGTTTGAATTTGTGCGAAACACCCGAGCCTTAATGTTATTTTTTAAATATATTCGTCGCACTACCAAAAAAACTACAATATAATTAATTGTATTCTGTAGTTTGTTACAACCTCCCTCGCTATCTGATCACGGGAGATGTGAATATAATATTTGCTCCAGTCTTGTCTTGGCTGTGTGTAAACTGTTTATCTCGGGATAGATAACCCGGCTTCTAGGCGCATTCCTTTCAACGCTGATAACGACTGCCCTGGAATGCCAGAATATCGAGTGACAAAACACCCAAATTATTCACGTCCTTTGTGCGCATACAGCTCAATTTTGATTCTAACTTTCAAGAAGAAGCAAGAAGTGACTAAAAGAAACAAGGAGAGGCAAGAAGACGGAAAGAATGCGCATTAAACGGTACCTGTTGTTATTTATTGGTTTGTATTATTATCTAATCATTGAAGAAAATAATGTTAACATTTCCTAAATGAAAGTCGAAACCGGAAAATAGGACAAAAAATAAAAAGATTTGGTCCCAGATGCGACAAATCTTTTTATTTTCTGTCATATTTTCCGTGTTCATGTTTCATTTAGGTGATCTTAATATTATTTTCTTCAAATGAATTTTTTCGATTAAAAAACCTTTGTAACTTTTTTTCACTTATTTATTTTCGACCGGACCGGTTTCACCCTATCACGGGCATCCTCAGACTGGTGCAATGAATACTAAATCTATGGTATATATAGCATGGATGTCGGGAGTGAGTTCCCTGCTTTTCTAATATTGTTTCTATTGTTTGAAATTTATTTTATTGCTGACGGTATTGTTTATTGTGTTTTTAAAAACTACTTTCGGGATGGTTTATTACCCCTGGAAGACGGATTACATACTCGTAAACAGTAGCGTCAGCAATGAAATAAATTTCAAATAATAAAAACAACATTATAAAGCAGGGGAACTCACTCCCGACATCCATGAAATAGGGTGAAACCGGTCCGGTCGAAAATAAATAAGTGGAAAAAGGTTACAAAGGTTTTTTAATAAAAAAAAAATCATTTTAATATGGAATTCCACCATGAATTGACAGTTTCAAAATTAGAAATAATTATTTTTTTTCAATGATTAAATATTACAATGCGGTTTTTAAATCTCAATAAAAATAATTAATAATTAAAAATTTAATGTATTATTATCACTTATGGAACGTAGTGCATTGCACTACCCCTGCATACCTTCTGGAACAAACAACTATTATTATTATTAGTGTTATTGGCAAAAGATTCAATATATATATATGCAAATTAAAACTATGACTTAAAATATTCTTAAACAGAGCAGACTCACTTTCGTAAACAATTTAGAATATTTTACAACAATTTAGAATAAACTAGTTTTATAAATAATCAAGTTTAAAGTACAAACAACAAAAGAGCAAGAAAATATTCACTAAATGTACGAGTACACTAAACCTGCTTTCTTATTATCGCCCACCCTAATAAAAACGAACCATAAAGAGAAAACAAAAGATTTTTTTGCTGAATGTTTTTATTTCTTGAATTTTGTTAATGGATCTGTATTAATTGATTGCATTTACAGTGTTGCGGGCTTTAGGCACTAACCGGCTAGTCTAGCTAAGCAATTTACCTGTGAATTCCTTCAATCTATGGATATGATTGTCTGAAAAGATGAGTTATACGTTTAGTTCTGAATTCTGTCGAGTTTTCGATCATTCTTAAGTCATACTGCAGTTCATTCAAATCCTTATTCTCCTGCGCACGATCACTGAACTTAGTATTATGTGTGCGCTTTGGTTCCTTCAACCTCCCAATAGTTTTTGTTATTTAGCCAACATAAATAAAAAGATTAAATTTTATTTTAATACTTTTGCTATTTAAAATCTTAAATCTGCAATTAAATCCTCGATTGTGCAATACTTTTACAAAAAATTATGTAGGGGGACCTATCGTCACTCTCCTAGTAGATATTATTAGCACACGTGGATGTTCGTTACCCACGTGCACTCCCAATACTCCCACGTGCGAGCTGCTTCCTGTCTGCCATAGTTGCAAGAGCGGATACTGCTTATTATGGAAAAGGTCAAAGGTTAACTTAACTTTGGTTTTGACTAGTGATAGAGATAAAATAGTTTCAGCTCGAAATGGTTATTTTTTTAATAATATTTTCGAATAAAAAAGCATTGTTTTATATTTTATTCGCTGCCCCCACTCTAGCCACCAAGGTCACATGAAGGTATTCATTCTAATTCAAAGTTTTTAAGTTGACTACGTCGACAAAAATCAATAAAATATATTTTTCAATGTTTGCATTTCAAATAAAACACCGTAGTTATGCGGTTCATCCTTTAAATAAATTCCGACCTTGCATTATAGGTTTATTGTCATATCATACACGGCGTCCGGAAACTCGTGGTAAAATCTGGCAACTAGTGAATCTACATCACATTATAGTCGATTTTGTGGTATAACTTTCTTTTGATTTGAGCCTTCGTTTTCAATTAAATTAAGTAAAATATTGAACTTTAAGGTCAAAGTCAGGCTGTTTAATGTCTTTTAAAATGCGACTTGCCTCCAAATTTTTTTAACACTTTCTGGCCGAATAAAAAGGAAAAAAAAAATCTGAATGCTAGGATTGATTTTTTTTAATCCTTTCTCTGTGTGATGTGTATTCACCAGTTTCCCGCTTGTACCATTAGTTTCCGGACACCGTACAAGTACAAAAACAGCACGGATAATACTTTTAATGGATCGTTAGTACTTAGTTGACCTGGTTTCACTTTTTGTTGACAATAATCGTTAGTTTTTTGTCATTGAGGCATAATTTATTCTCGTTATGGTTGAACAATACACCATATTTTTATGGTCATTTTTGTTTGACGAATTGAGCTAATCTGTTTTTGTAATCATTTCGATGATATGATTATTTATTTTTTTATTTGACACCTCACAAGACCCCCTCGTTATATACAGAGCACATACAGGGGAACTGTATCGTGACCCTGTTGGGCATCGTTGTGAGGCGGATTAAGGGGAGGGTTGTGGGAGGAGATTTGTTAAAGTATTTAAAGGATTAAATGTAGGAGGAAAGACAGATGCCGGTAGCTCGTTCACTTACATTTTACACAAAAACGAGCCGGGGAAACGACTCGTTTTCATGAAGTCAACATCAACTGTGAACGGATGTTCCGCTCGTGTTCGTCGGGTTTCATGCACGCCCACCGGCGAGGAGGGTGTCAACACTGCTAGCACCTTCAAGCAGGCTCTATTGAAACAGTTATGTTAACAGTTATGTTAACAATTATGGTAACAATTATGTTAATAATGTTATAATAATAATTTTTTACTGTCTTGTTTTTTTTTATAACAAAATAATAAATAATGATATCCTCTCTGGGATTTCCCGTGATGCGGATTTCATTTACAAAATATTAAATTACATTATATTAAATTGACGAAAAAAATAATTGTAAGGTGAGGTGTTTTAAGAACAGTTGAGAGGTTTCGGTGTTAGTCTGTATTTGATGTGTATATAAATAGGTACTTTCAGTATCGCTCTGGTGACAGACCGCCATTCGGATTAGCTTTATCCGTGTTTAATGACCTGATCTGAATAGCCCGTTACTTCCAAACCTTCCTATTTCTAACCTATTTCCCTTCCCCGTTTCCATTAGTCCACAAATTTTACCAAATTGGAGATGGCATTGGGGATGTGGTAATCAGATTGTGTGTCTATATATAGCATTATGGCTCATAAAGAACGGTGTGTTATCAATACCTGACATACTGGCTGAAATAAGATTTTATGCCCGTGATAATTTCACGCGAGGCCGCCAACACAGGCTGCTGTTTCTTCCCAGGTGCAGAACTAACTTACCAATGGTGACGCCTCTGGGAAGACTTACTAGGTTAATTAACTGCCTCACAGGAAGTGTGGATGTTTTCCACACGACCTACAATAATTTTAAGCACGAACTAAAGTATTATGTTTCAATATTTTGTTCCTACTTATAACCCTTTTAAAAGTATTACCAATATGTTATATAATTGTGCTAACTATATTTTTGTAATTTTTCATCGCTTTCGCATTGTATTGGTATTTATAACCGTTTTTGTAAAATAAATAAATATGATCTGAGAGGGAAAGGAGACGGAGAAGAGTTATTTGGGAAGTACCCGACCATTCAGATCTGGTCACTAAACACGTCTAAAGTTATTTCAATTAACATTTTCTTTTTTTTACAGTATCTCCACACAGGAAACCCTGAGGGAAATAATTTCCCTCAATGCCTATATCATCTTTGGGTATGCTGTGTGGAGGGTCTTTTAGAGGATACGAAAGAGTGCACTTGGGTCTTGAAGAGAGAGTCGTGAAGAGAATGTTGTAGGATTGAGGGAACACAGAGGCCGGCAGATCATTCCACAGCCGAGCTATTCATAAGAACGAGTCGTAGAAGCGACCCGTTCTCATCTGACAAATGTCAACCGTGTGCAAATGTTGGGCGCGCGTTTGGCGTGTTTCCCAACTGTGCACCGGTACCGAAGGGATCAATGACGCTAGTTCCTCAGAGCATCTTCCATTAAAGTATCGGTAAAACCAGGACGACGACCTCCACGGTCGAGGGGTAAGGCTCTCGACTACGAATCCGAAGGTCGCGGGTTCAAATCCCGGCGTGCGCAAGTAAATTTTATTTAATTAATTTGTGCCGTTTCACAATTAATTAATTTAAAAATAATATACAGTATATTTGCGCACGTTCCAGAGTGGAAGATACTCTCAGTATCGCCCTGGTGAAAGACCACCGTTTAGAATTGAAACGTTGCTTGAAATGGCTTTTAGCCGTGTTTCCCTTCTCCTTCCCCTCCCCAATGCCTTCAGCCTCACAACATTCCCCAATTGGGAATGCCATAGTCTCACTGGCTCCAGGCGGTTGCGAGCAGTTGGGACTCTTGTGCGGTATTCATATAAAAAAGAAAAAAAAAAGAACAGGGACAGCATTCCTACCTGACGCCTGTGCTCCAAAGATTGCAGTCCGATTATGAGTGGTCTTCTTTTAGCAGGGTGGAACGGGTAGTAGTGGTTCTGGTGAAGCTGATACATCCCTAAATATGATGTATTTATACACATCATAATTTATTCAAAATTAAATACACATTAGTCTTTCGCTCCGATATCGTTAGTTCACAAGAATCCATTTTCATAATCTAATATTTACTCTACTACATAAATTGAACTGGAAATATTCCACGAATTAATTTAATTAAAAGCGTTACTGTTTATAAAGTGACTTTCGGAATTTTATCAATTATTTTTCATTGATGAGCCGATAAAAATCTTTAAAAAACGTTAATTACGAAATCAAATTTTCTTTTGGGAAAGAATGCTTTGTTTTCTTTAATTCCTTAATTATTCTTTCTGCCTTCTATCTCCTGTGATTTAAAAAATAAATTTAATTAAAGGTCCTTTAAATTGTGTATTGCGTATAAAATATGCACTTGGTCATAAAATATGTACCAGGTTTATATATGTGTTAGGTTTATATTCTAGTTATACCTACTTAAGTCTAACTCGTAAGTTACTAGCTATAAGCCATAGATGTAAGTCGCTAGCTATAAGCCATAATAATAATAATAATAGTTGGATGACTTGTATAGCGCCGTTTTTGTGAAAAATCACCTCAAGGGCGCTGTACAAATATTTCTTAACTAATTATGTACAGACAGATACAGAAAAACATACTTACCTGGCAGGTCGCTTCAGATGAACACAGTTTTAGAAAAATTTAATTATAGAGATGATAGTTTTACATGGTTATTTGTTTCTCCTTTTCTATTGATGTTACATTTATTAGATGATCGGTGGCACAAGAAGAGTTGGTATTTATTGAATTATTGGTATTAATTTTAGGACTGAAAAGTATTCATAAAATGAATTTTAGGACTCGAAAATATCTATAAAATTACTTTACTCGGCGTAAGAAGCTTTTAATAAATATTAACGTTTTTATTTATTTATTTTTTATTTTTTTATTTTACACTTTGGATGTTTACAGTGTTGCGGGCTGTGGACGCATTTGCGCACCGATGCGTGAATTTTTAATTATATTTTTATTTTATTTAATGACTTTAGGTAAGTACTAACCGGCCAGCCTAGCTAAGCAATTTACAGGTGAATTTATGGATACGATTGTCTGAAAAGATGTGTTTTAAGTTTACTTCTGAATTCTGTTGAGTCTTTGATAATTCTTAAGTCATGCGGTAGTTCATTCCAGGCTTTAGGTCCTGACACTCCGAAAGCACGATCACCGAACTTAGTATTAGGTGTGCGCTTTGGTTCCTTCAACCTGCCGATAGCTGATGACGCTGCTGACCTAAGGGTGGACTGTCGTGAGTTGGTATTTTCGGGAATACACAGTTCTGATAAGTAAGCCGGAGCCATTCCGTTAAGTGACTTAAATACCATCCAGCAGAGCTTGAACTGGATTCTTTCAGGACATTTGAGCCAGTGGAGATTTTTGAGATGCTCTGAAATGTGAGAATATTTAGATACGCCGGTGATAAGTCTTGCTGCAGCGTTGAATACTGATTGCAATTTGTTAATTTGGTATTTGGGGAGACTCGCATATATTCCGTTGCAATAATCTAGACGTGACACAACGTACGAATTGACAAGCAGTTTAGTTGCCTCTGTTGGCAGGTTTCTCCGTACTGCTTTTATTTGCCTTAATTGAAAGAACCCTGTACTTACAGTTCTGTTTACTTGACTTTTAAGGGAAAAGTCTGCATCCAGATTGACACCGAGTAATTTAACACACGTCTTGGGAGTAATGTCACTTCCCGAAATATTTATTGGGGAGTTATCAATGATATGCTGACGTCTGCTTGTGGCGGTCCAGAGAAACTCAGTTTTTGACGGATTCAGCTTCAATCTATTTGAGGTCATCCAGCGAGTTATTGCTTCAAGACACTCAGCTATGCGAGTTTTTAGTCTGTCTATTTCTTCTGGTAAGCAGTAGAAATAAACTTGCTGGTCGTCAGCATAGCAGTGGGATTGAAGACCGAACGATTCTATTATTTTAGCTACATCATTTGTGAAAATGATGAAAAGCAGAGGACCCAGAACGGACCCCTGGGGTACTCCAGATGAAAGGGTTGCATATTTTGATTGGTTTTGCCCTATCTTCACTGCTTGTAAACGATTGGTTAAATACGATGTCAGCCAATTCTTAACGCCACCGTTTAAACCAAAGGATTCTTCTAAACGTGTGATAAGAAAATCGTGGTCAATCGTATCAAAAGCGGCACTCATGTCTAAGACTGAAAGAAGTGCCAGCTTACCCGACATAGGTATAAGTCACTAATTATAAGTCTCAGTAGTTAATGTAATATGTAATGTAAAAGTAGAAAAAAGTTATGGAAGGTGTTGTCCAAGTATGGAGTGAATACAAATCTTATGTAGGCAATAGCATCTCTGTACGAGGGAAGCATTGCATGCGTTAGGGCAAACGGTGATTTTACGGGGTGCTTTGACATCACAAAGGGTGTTCAGCAAGGCTGCGTAATGTCACCGTGGTTATTCAATCTATACATGGATAATTGTATGCAAGAATTGAAAGAGGTGGGCTTGGGCGCAAAAATGAGTAGTCTGCAAGTATGTTGCCTGTTGTATGCTGATGATGCGGTGATGATTGCTAATAGTATAGATCTACAGTCCCTCGTATCTAGGATGAACGAAGTATGCATGAAGAATGAGCTAATGATGAATGTAAGTAAGTCTAAAGTCATGGTATTTGAAATAGAGAGTTCGAAAACAGTGTGCAATATAGTTGTGAATGATGAATACTTGGAGCAGGTAGATGAGTTTGTGTATTTGGGAAGTATGTTTACGAGAGATGGAAAGACTGATAGGGATATTGAAAGAAGGGTGAATGCAGGAAACTCCATTAACGGAGGACTGAACGCGGTTGGCGCAAACAAAAAGTTGTCCAAAGAAGCGAAGCCAGCAGTCCACAATGGAGTGCTGATACCAACCTGATGTATGGCAGTGAGGCATGGAACTGGCAGAGGAAGGATGAAAGTAGACTGAATGCTGTAGAAATGAGATCTCTGAGACGAATGTGTGGTAAAACCATGTATGATCGAGTGAAAAATGTTGAGATTCGTAAAGAATGCAAGGCTGATGTAAGCGTAGTGAGCAAGATTAAGAAAGGGACGCTTAGATGGTTTGGGCATGTAGAGCGAATGAACGAAGAAAGGAGTGTAAGGAGAATATATGACGCGAATGTGAATGGATGAAGAAGCCGGGGACGTCCAAGGAAGACGTGGCGCGACCAAGTGAATCAAATACTAGAGTCGGGCCATGTCAGAAGTCGGAATAACAGAAGAGAATGTATGAGACGTTGTATGAAAGTGAATGAAGCAAGAAGTGTATGCCAAGATCGAGTTGTTTGGCGGTCCGTCCTCTCTGCCTACCCCTGCGGGGAAACGGTGTGATGGTTAGTTAGTTCAGTAGTTAACCCCTAGCTATAAGTCTTAGTTGTAAGTCAATAGTTATAAATCTTACTCATAAGCCATTAGTAATAAATTTTAGCTGTAAGGTATCAGTTATACATCAAGGCAGTGGCGGCTCGTGAATATTGAGACTAAATTCATTTTCGGCTTCAACGACATCAATAACGTCGTATTTTTCAATCTTAGTACTCTAGCTCACTCAATAGTTACAAGCCGCCACTGCGTCAAGGGATATGTTATATAAATTAATTGCAAAGCGCCCTGGAGGTGATTTTCCCACGAAAACGGCGCTATACAAGTAATCCAATTATTATTATTATCATTATTACTTCCTAAACTATATAAAAGAAAATGTATCTAAATGTAATACTACATTTGGACAAAGAAGCTCTGAATTTTTACCGGAAAATTATACAACAAACTCTCATTCAGTATCAAATGAAGTAATTCAATCAATAATTGCATTAAGTCCAGCAAAACTTGGCTTAAGGAATTAACATACGAAGAACTGACTAGTACTCTTAAAACAATGTCATAGAATTTACTGAAAATACCCTTCCCAAACCTTAAAGTTGAAATATAGAAGTCGCTGAAACCCCCTTCTTCAAAACCTAGTTCACCTCAGCACAGAATCTCCTAGTGATGACTATGAAAGAAATTCTATAATATATGTACGTATTTTTTAAAAATATTTATACTTTATCTTAAAATGTAGAAATTATAAAAAAAAAAAATACTTTGGAATTTGAACCATGCTTGTGATTATGATTTAAGCAAAAAAAAGAACATCTTCGTATAGCATGTTTTACTCTCTTTTGTAAAGCACGGGTACAAATTTATAAATTGTTTTTCTATCATACTCTAAATATCTTAATTTGCCACATTATACAATAAATTCAAATCCGAATAAGTTTTCGTTGGTAAGAAATTCGATACTTAAAACCATTTTCACAGTCTTAATACTAAAAATGAAATTCTCGATATAAATTACGGATTAAGATGTTTTTTTTGTCGTTGTTAACCATTGAAGATAATGCTAACATCTCTCTAAATGAAACATGAAACCGAAAAGACATAGAAAATAAAAATATAACTGTAGTAGCTGCGACTCGAAATGATTGAGTTACATCTACCCCAATCTTTCCGTTCATTTTTATCGGTATCATCCTTCGATCTCTAAGAACTGTTAATATCACATTGAATTAATTCCCGGATAGACCGTGAGGTCCTGGTTTCGAGTCCCAGCTGCTACCGTTTTCCTTTTCTTTTCTATGTCTTTTCAATTTCATGTTTCATTTTCAGAATTGTTATAATTTTTTATTTATTTATTTATCTTTATAAAACATAACACATAAAGAGGATTGATCGCGTCTCACTGGGAAATTCCTGTGTCGAGACAGACGTATTGTCTTCAACGATTAAAAATATTTATCGAAGAAAGCAATCACTTTGTGGCTTGACATTATAATTTAAATGAAAGAATTTTTTTGTTTTAAACCACTTTATTTTATTTATATTTATGCATTATCTACCGGTTTCGGATGAACTCAACCTTTATCAGGAACGCACACATGTAAACTAAATTTATATACAGAGATATATCATAATGAAGACAGTGAATGTGGAGGAAAGAGACAGTATATCAGAGTAGAACACGACAGAGCATCAGTGGGATGGCGGTGAAGGGGTAGGTAGAGGGGTATCGGGATGGGAGGGGAAGAAAGGGGAGATCCTTAAAATAGGACTTTGGGTTAAATCTAATTGTGTATTTAAAATATGGAAATTATTATTTTTAGAAGCATTAGAAATATCAAAAATATGTTACAACGAGGTTTATAAGCTTCAATAAGTTATTCCAAAAAAATTAAGTTGTAACCCGCTCTCTGACGGTCCGGTAGGGAATCGAGAGTGGCCTAAGATGTGTTCTACTCCCAGTATTTAATCAAATGTTCTACCACCATAGGTAATCCCAGGAAACCAAATTTTTCAAATTTTCTATTTTATTTTATTTTGAAGATTGAACTCGCGTTGGTCCTTCGAAATTAATTTTTAGTCCAATTCACTATCCGTTTGCATCTCTGTTTTTATATTACAACTCGAAAAGTTTCAAACTTTAATACGGCTGTTGAGCTTGCCAAGTTTTTGCCGAAATTTTGCCAAATAACGTGAGACTAACCAGTTCTGTAGCGAATGTTACGCTGTTTGCTATTTCAGACTATTCCAAAACCAGATGGTTTATTTACATACCGCCTTCTTTTGCTTTGTTTTACTTTTTGTTAGATGGTTCTCTCTCCTGTTTGGCATTCTGCATTCTCTTTTATTTCTGCTGTAATTATTTTCTTCCTTGTTCTGTACTCTTCTAGTTTTACCTTCCATTCTGCTGCATTATTTTTGTGCAAATAAATCATTATGCCGAATACGCACAAGATGAGAAAAACACTGCATCGGGTTAATGACGTGTTTTGGTACTCCAGCTCAGAGGTGGCTACTGGCTTACCAAGTTCAACCAATGTATATACCAGACGTGACTATCATACTTTGTAATAATTTTGGTTTCTTTAATAAAAAATAGGTGAAGATTGCAATAGGCTCAATTCAAGCAGAAGGTCGTGGTTCACATCCTAATTTTTTGATCAAGTCGATCCAAGATTGACAGAATCTACGGCAGCTCGCGAAATATTCACGAGTTCAAACTGCCCGATTCGCCGCACGGTATCGCACCGAAGTACTTGAACGACGAGTACAATTCTAAAAAATCAGAGTATTCTCACGGATTCAACACGCCTTCTACCTACTTCGCCTGCATCTTCATCCGGCCTGAAAACCGACCGTGACTTTCTCTTCACCCTCACCAGCTCCTTGCAAGAAATCGTCTGCCTTTTTCAAGGCATTTCCCCCCCTCAAGGAATACACCTTCCCCCTTTCCCTCCTACCCTGCTCTGAAGCGTCGAAGTGGCCAGCCTGATCTTCTTCTTCTAAACGTGCGGCAAGAGTTTACAGATCTTGTCCCGTACAAATGTATATATTCAAAACCATCAGCTGGTAGCTATTGAAGAATCTGCCAGGACTATACAGAAAGCCGAACTTTTTGGAAGCCAGATTTACTTGAGCTTCAATAGAGCATCCGGAATCTTTATAAAACTGGGTTGAGATACTTACTCCAAGTCCATAGTTCTTTTTGTTGTAGATTTTATAAAGAATTTTTTATTTATTTGAAACACACATTATTTAACAATAAAAAGTAAGAAAGCTTTGACTGCCCAACTGGGAACAAATCCCATTTTAGGAAAGTCGAATTGACAAGTTTAGTTCACATTAAGTGCCATTATACAAAAATAGAAGGGAAAAAGCTAGTATTGACATAGTATGGTATTATAACATATTTATAGAAAAGTATAATAATTCAGTATAAAGAGATGTGAAGAATAGTACAGAAAAAAAACAGTTGTGTATACCAGATAATTTGAGTATAGTATAATAGTTAAGTACTTATGAAGAGATGAGAAAAACAATTATGCATTATGCTTGATAGGTACTGTTTGGTGCTATGAGTAAAAAAATGCTTTTTAAATTGAGTTCAAAGAAAGATAATATAATAATTATTATTTTATTTTATATAAAATCATCATTAGGTATGTCCCGAACTATCTTAAGAATCGGAGTCCATTCGAGTTTAAACTCTCAAATTTCTTAGCCAATCTTGTCGTTCTTCTTGCTGCGTACAAAATACCACTTCATTATTAGTCATTCTGTTCATTCTAAGTCATATTTTACTCCTAAGTACCATCTTTCCAATATATTACCTGTCTTGTTGTAGATTTCATTACGATCTGTTTGGTTCTGTACATTTTGATTCAGGTCTTATTTATCGTTGACAGAAGATAAAACAAGGAATTAATTATCTAAACGCAGATCTATTCTGGTGTATGCGGTGGGAAGAAAACCCACCTCTCGCCGTTCGTTCATAACGCCACGCAATTCGCTATATTCTATGAATATTTCATAACAGCACATATGTAGGTTATTTAATATTGTGAAAAGATCTCGATGACACCCGATGAAGAATTGGATGTGATGTGAGTGTTATGTTCGCCTCTTCTTTTGAATTCGTAATTTTTTTATGCTGGGTTTTTGCAGATGTTCACACCAGAACAATCCAATCACAAAAACTCAGTTAATATACACAAATCAAAAATAATCAGACAAAGGATACACAAAACATAAAATTACAAAAACTCAATCAATGATACATAATACAATAGAAAAAAGAGATACAAAGAGAGACACGAGTGGTACATAATATAATTAGCTCAATCATTGTTGCGTGTTTTTAAGTAATAGCAGGATTTTTTTTTCTGAAATAGTCGACACATTTGAGACAGGACTAAAGTAGGCAATATTATTTTTGAATTTATTTAGTTGGAATGTGCTATGTTGTCTTAAGCAATAGGAATTAGATATATTTATTTCAATACTGCTACGACATTTATTTATTTAATATCAACGTTAAATATACCATAAACAATAATTACATGTCGCAGTTAACTACGAGTATAAGAATATAGCGTAAATAATTTAAAAAGGTAATTATTAAACGTGGCATTAGGTCGTACAATGACATCAGAGAGTATATGAAAAATAAAATTTCATGAATGATATAAAAGTAAAAGATATGTGTGCATATAAAACATATAGTAAACTTAAGTTATATTAATGTTGATTGAACGGCTATATTCTTCCGTGCAGTTAAATAGATCCGCTACATCTGCGTATCTATTACTAACTTCATCTAGTCTAGGTACAAGCGAGTGTTTGTAATGCTCAGTCCCGGTGTTGTTACCATTTGCAATTTTGAACATAACTATCAAGCAGGAAATAATTCTTAATATAATACAAATTCTCATTACGGTGTTGCGTTATATTATTTATTGCAGATTGAAAACTACACGTTGTTTGGATTTCCTTTGGATTCTTGGCTATACAAAATTTTCCCTTTTCATAATAGAATTTCGCAGTTAAGCAAGAAGTCATTAAGCCTAAGGAAAAAGATTAGGAATCCAGATCTGAATAACCAAACATTTTCTAATCCTTTCTTTCCCACTCTTTTCAGCCTCACAAAATACCCCAATTGGGGATTACATAGTCCCACTGGCTCTGGATAGTTAGCACTCTTGTACGGTAGTCATAAAATTTTTAAAAATATGTTTGTCTTCGCAATTCATACTAAAGTGCAACCCTCGAACGGCCAATGAATGTTCTTAAAATATTCACTTGCATAAATTATTTTCCTACGTATACGAGTATCGCATGCAAATTTGGTCGAATTGCTAACCGAGCAAAGTAACCGTAAAGCTGATATAAAATAGCTGGTGTATTCATCGCGCTGCAGTGGAAGTTGGGAGGATTATGTAGGTAGTATTAGAGTTATCTATAATAGTGGTACTACTTTCGTTCCTTGCGGTACTCTAGTAATTGTGTCACCTATAGTGCTCTCTATTTTGCATCCTAACATTCGTAATACTATAATGAAAACTTCAATGTGGTAGTCATTTTAAGTACGAAGGGGACCTCTGAATGGGGTATTCTATTTTTTACATATGCGTTGGGGAGAAATCGCACTTGGATTGAAATCTCACAAAATTGCTATATGTATAGGTATCTAAATAAAGTGTTCCAAGAAAAAAGGGTCCTCTTAAAACGATGAAATCACTATTTTTCGTAGTTTAATACGCCTTCCAAACTGGCTGTGGCTGTGGCTGGACTGGTTTTGTCCAATACTAAAAAAACATGGCGTCGAAAGGTTCGACCATCCGGTCGTCCTTTCCTAAAGTCGGTAGGTTTGACTTTAGGAATGGACGACCGGATGGTCGAATCTTTCGACGCCGTGGCTTTTTTAGTATTGGGACACCCGCTCGTCTGGAAGCCACTTTAAAAATGTTCGAAATGTCACAAAGAATGAAATGAAAGCTGAATTTTTTAAAATTTACTCGAAAAATTGTAAAAGAAATCTAAATAGAATACAGTTTTTACGATTCCTGCCATTGTTTTCACTGCCTTCCGATTCGCGAAACTTAAAAATCAATCAATATAAGTTTGTTTGTTTGTCCTCAATTTTCTCGAAAATTACTTGACCGGTTTCGCTGAAAATAGCAGTTTGTTTTTATTAGTCCCGGGAGGGTTTAGAAAGTAGTTAATGAAATCCAATATGTAAAACTATTGCTATAGCGTTTTAAAATTAGTATTAAAAATGTTTTATTTAGGTTAGCCTATAGATATAACACTCTGGTTAGTCACAGATTGCATATTCAAAAGGTTTTTTTTTTGGTAGAATATTTACAAAATGGAAAACACGAGTAGGTACCTACTTAACAACTTTATGATTTAGATATATTTTGAAGAAATAATCGTTTGGAATGAAATAAAATATTCAAACGAATATTTCTTTATTTGGGGATAGTTACTTTTGCTCTCCAATCAATTATGACACCCTGATGGCAAGCAAGAATTCACAATATCATAACTTTATATAAACCCGAGCAAGGCCGGGTACACATCAGCTAGTCTTTCTATAAAAATGCTAACGGCATTGTCAAATGCAAGGAAGGATTTCGTTAGCAGTGATACTTACCGAGCTTATGCATGAATGGGTGTATTTAAATTTTGCCTCTACCTCCTCTTCCAGCATGCGATCCTGTTACCAGGTGGAATTTCCGTAGGAAAACTAGTTTTGATTGCACCCACGTAACCTCCTTTCAACCTTGGTCAATAATTATGTATTACTTACTACAGGCGGCCAAATAAAATAATTGAATGTATACGTTTTTTTATTGCGTCATCGGATTTATTATTATGATCGCTGTTGGGTGCGCTGTGTCATAAATTTTAGATAATTTCAATCGATTTGCTCAAATATACAGGGTTAAAATAGGAAGGGTAAAGATCCTCATTTCTCCACAAGCCTCTCCTTTGGCTGTCGATGCACTGAGCACATAATTAAATAATGAGAGTTCAACATTAAAAAAAAACACAGACGATATTCATCTGCGGCGGGATCACAATCTGATAGATCGCGGCGGTTACAAATACAATACAAATATTGCGGCGGGTTTGCGAATGCGAATTAATGCGTAGTGAACGAAATCACAGCGGACAATGATGCGGGTAAAGTCAATGGACTAGCTCTGAATTATAATTGAGTAGGTTTTATTAGGATGTATTATTGTGCAAATAAACCATATACTACCATGTTGAACCGTAACCGGCGCAATCAAATATTATGATACGAACACGCTTTGAACGGAATGAAATATTAATTGAAATGTTGGTTTGATATTTATCACCTGAATAGTTTAAGAGTTGAAAGAAAAGGGCGTGAATCCAATCAGTAAGTATTGATTGAATTCTTCGCTAAGAAATAATAGTATGATTGGACGTCTGCTCCTTTTGATTGGATATATTTTCTTTCCTCGGTAGTTTATCCCTAAGTTTGTTTCCATGTGTCTACTTTCAGAAGACACGGCACGATCAAGTGAATCAAATACTGGTGTCGGGCCATGTCAGAAGTCGGAATAATAGAAGAGAATGTATGAGAAGATGTACGAATGTGAATGAAGCAAGAAGTGTGGGTCCGTCCTTTCTGCTTACCCCTGCTGAGAAACGGCGTGATGGTTAGTTTTAACTAGTTAGTTAGCACACAATTTAAGTCATAAATACCGAACCAAACTGAATGATCTTTTTTGGTCAAAAGGAATGGAATACCATAAGGTTCTTTTTAAATCCCGCTCCGGCTGTAAAATAAAAATTTTGTTGTGTTCTAACTAGGTAAACAATTTCTGGCTCTCAACTGGCCTCGGACAGTTTAGTAGTTGGATTCATAATAAGGTTGTTGTTTTTTCACATCTGAGGCCTACTACCATCAAGTGAATCAAAGTGTCCAAGTGAAGTGTGATTTCGAAGCTGAAATGATGGTTTTTTGAAAAGGTGTAATTGTAACGAAGGAGTTCATTGGGAGCCCTGTTTGCGACCATCAGCCAACTACGACAATGCAGTGTTACGCGATTCCATTGTGGTCTGTAACTGTAAACATCCGCGATGTCAGTCGGACGAGTCGTTAATTTATTATTTGTATTCAAACTGCCACGGAATTTGCATATGCGATCAAAAGTCGGCACAAAGTGCAAAATACAATGGATTATGACATGTATCTATTTAGGACTGTTGTGTAGGACTGTCTGCTGTGTCGGTTTACAACTACATTTTGAGGTAATTTTTTTCAAAATATTTTTTGTAACTTTGATAGTTTTTGTTGCATTTATTTTGCTACGTCGAAATCTTATTTGTAGCCTTTTTTTATTATTTCATTAAAAGGAACGGTTGCGCGGCCTGTTTCATACAAAACTTAATTTTGCATTTGAAGAAAAGAGCGTTAGAGTGACATCACCCCTTAAGGACCAGAACGGTTCGTTGTTTTTTTCTCTCCATTATTTTGTATGGCATCATGTGGATATATAAGCGAATCCTCTACTACCAGCTTTAGGTGCGAAACCTGGTCGGCTTCTGAAATATTCATGTGATGTGAAACAGTGTTGTTGTTTTCAGTACATCCTTTGAAATGCGGCTGGCGGCGCTTTCTGATGGCTACATTAATTTCTCTCAGAGGTGTGGTGACAATTGACCGGTCAGTGGCTGAGTTGGCATCGCGTTTGGGTTTCACCCAGACGTTGTGAGTTCAATTCCTCAGCTGGCTAAGTCCTCCATTACGACGCAAGCAACATCTTCCGCTTACTGTAATGGTAGTAGGAGATTTTCAAATATTGTCAGGTATTCGTAACCAGGGAATATTTGTCTATCTTAAAAAAAATAAAAAGAGATCTTTATTGTGGTCAATTTCAATTATTATTATTGTTTAATTTTTATTGATCTTCCTCTGTTTGTACCATGTTTATAGCGCATAACTTCGGCGTGGAAGAAATTATCTTAAACTTCTTCTTCATAAGTGCGCCACTACTGTAGAATTTGGTAGCCACCTCTGGTCAGGAGCACCAAAATATCTGAAAAAAACCCTTGACTCTGTGCAGAAACGGGCGGTCCGTTTGATAGATTCGCCTATCTTAACAAACGGATTGCAATCTTTGTAGCACAGACTATTTTTATGAAAAATGCTCCGAGGAACTAGCGTCTTGCTTAGTCGGGAAACACGCCAAACCTGCCCCCAAAATTTGCACACATTTGTCATGAGAACGGGTCGCTTCTACAACTCGTTCTTGTGTTCAACAGCTCGGCTTTGGAATGATCTGCCGTCCTCTGTGTTTCCTCCTTCCTACAACACGGGTCTCTTCCAGACCCAAGTTCACTCCTTCCTATCCTCTAAAAGGTCCTCCTCACAGCATCCCCTAAGATCCCACTTGTGTGGAGTTACTGTAAAAACAAAAACAAAACAAAAAATAGAAAGAAGACAAAGAAAAGCAAGTTATCGGTAAAACAGTTTCCAGTAAATAAAGATGTAAGGATCAATAGCAATAGATTTAATTTATTTACTTGTTTTAGTTTTGTGTACACTTATTATATTTTGAAACTAGCGTAGGCCCCGTTATTTTCACTGAAAACTTTTATACGATTGAATAGTTCCTTCATTTCATGGACTATACACATATTGTTTTCATTAAATATCGGAATTGCTACTTTTTTTTTTTGATTTCTTCAGAGATAATTTTAATAAATTAATTAAAAAAATTCTTTATATTCACCGCAGATATCAACATGTTTCGAAAGCGGTGCTTTCTTCATCAGGAATATATAGAATGCATATTAATATTAAGAATAGTATTCTATATATTCCTGATGAAGAAAGCATCGCTAAAGTGTATATTAATAAAGTGGTGAATAAAAAATATTTTTTTAATTAATTTATTAATTATGACGCCACAAAGCGAATACCAATTTTTTGAAGAAATTGTGTTAAATTCTTTGTTTCGCCTTATTCCTTTGGCAATAGCTCAATCTCTTTAGCAAAGTTCACCAGTTTTGCCATTGAGCATTCGATTATGTCTCCTGGTTCCTGAACTTTCTTCTCATGAAGGTCGGAGGGACATTGGCAATATAGATGAACGGGTGTTTCACCATTCTCTTCACATTGGTGCTTTCCACTTCCAGCAGCTGCTATTTTGTCCTGGGGTGGCAGCGTCTTTTTATAGTCCTTCTAACTCCTTAAATCCTAATCTAATACCCCCAATATATCGCTTTTATTATATTCCACAAATTGGCTTTCTTTCATCTCCAAATCTTCGTTGTTTTATTGCCGTTTTTTGTCACTTTCTTTGTGTTTTAACGTTCCAAGAAACAGCAGCAGAAAGTCACAAACTGATTATAATTGGGTGACTAAACACCGCATCTGCCCACCGCGACGGTGACACGCTTGTCAAGTTACCAAAACAAAAAAACAATCGACACTCAACTGTCACTTCATCGTAAAGTTATTTTGTTCGCTCTTATTAATTCGGTATTTTTAATTTTATGACTCCAGAAAAATGACTAGTCTAAGGTGTATTTTTAAAATTTTCAACTGCGCAAATTCTCAACCGGATTTATTTTGTGAAATTTGTTCATACAGGTGTATGATGTTTTTTCAATGGGTAATGGAAAATAAGAGTAGCATGTCACATTTTAATAGCTAGTCTAAATAAAATTATTTTGATTTAAAAATTAAATAAAAACAATAACTTTGTTTTACATCACTTTTATTTATACTTTATCCGACCGGGTTTCGCTACTACCGTAGCCTCTTAATAATAATAATAATAATAATAATAATACTTGGACGATTTATATAGCGCCGTTTTTGTGAAAAATCACCTCATTCAGGGCAGTATACAACTAAACTATGAACTAAGATGCACATGTGTTATAGATTGATACAAACAGGCTAGTGAAGGGCCAAGGGTGGGAGATCAGCAGGTACCTGCTGACCTGGAAGGGTGTGTACTTTGTTTATTGGGAATAATTTAAGGATTTGACTTTTATTTAAATTTATTTGATTATTTATGAGTCTACTATTAGTGTTTTTGGCTTTCCTTATTTCTAATGCCTCTATGTTATCCAGTCGAATGCCGTTTCCATTTTTATGTAGTAAACTAGTGCCTGTATTTTTATTGAATGTGTGGTCTGTTTCTAAGAGATGGTTAGCGAATTCGGAGAACTCATTATTCACTTCAATGTAATGATTGTCCGGCGTTCTATGTAGGCAAAACGTAGCGTAATGTTAATATCCGTGTAAAAGAACACTTAAGATGTCTAAATAATAATGAGTTCTCCGAATTTGCTGACCATCTCTTAGAAACAGACCACATATTCAATAAAAATACAGGCACTAGTTTACTGCATAAAAATGGAAACGGAATTCAACTAGATAACTTAGAAGCATTAGAAATAAGGAAAGCCAAAAACACTAATAGTAGACTCATAAATAATCAAATAAATTTAAATAAAAGTTCAATCCTTAAATTATTCCCAATAAACAAAGTACACACCCTTCCCGGTCAGCAGGTACCTGCTGATCTCCCATCCTTGGCCCTTCACTCGCCTGTTTGTATCAATCTATAACACATGTGCATCTTAGTTCATAGTTTAGTTGTATACTGCCCTAAAGAAGCTACGGTAGTAGCGAAACCCGGTCGGCTAAATTATAAATAATAGTGATGTAAACAAAGTTATTGTTTTATTTTTTAAATTATAATGTCACATCACCAAGTTACCGCTTCAAATGAAAAAAATAAATTATTTTGTATTACCCTTTTCACTAGTGCTCATATTCTAGATAATGTACTCCGTAAATATCCATTATTATCGATCATTTCCTAAGTCTCGTATAAAGAAAGGCCATTGAAGTCCCCTTTCACTAAAACTGGCTATATAAAAACTTCAAAATAGACTGCTAACATATCCAATCAGCCGTTTGAAAACTATGTTGGGTGATTTTTCCACACCCCCCTTATTATTCTGAGATGTCTTTTATTTATTTTTTAGTTATTCTTAAATTTTAACATAAAAACAAAAACATTAGCCACTAATATTCCCTAGGACAATCCTGTGTTGAGATGAGCGGCTTTACAATTTAATAATAATCAGAAAATTGTAATAAGTAAATAATGATACGCGAATAAAAATAAGTGAATATTAATAAGTATATAATAGTAAATAAATAATAAATAATAGTCAGTAAATAGTAATAAGCATATAATTATACACATATAATATTAAGTAAATATTGATAAGTAAATAGTAATAAGTACGTAATAATTAAAATAGGGAAAGAATAAGTAAATAAAATTATGTAAAATTTTAATTATGTCTTTTACGCTCTCTATTCAATAATCTCAGAAAACATAATTTTTTTCAGGTTTCTTAGTAAATAGTGCTTTTGACATCAAAAAACGCTCATTTAGATGTGATCCTCAAAACTTTCTTTAAACCTTTACAAAAAAATAACAATGACACCCAACAAGGCATAACGTACCACCACTTAATTAAGAAAAATCATCACTTTTCCGATGTCTTAAATTCTTCAAAGACCAAGGAAGCTAAATTGTATCGGTTTATTTTCCTCTCTTGTAAAAGTTTTATTTTGTTACTCGAATAATCCCTACCAGAGTCGGGATTCAGATGTGTGTCAATGAGTTGGAAATAAATTAAAACGGAGACAAACAGAAGTCACACTTTTTGTACGTTAGCATTTAGGAGTGCTATTTTGGTAGGCTTCCACTAACCGGGCTATTTCTAACTCTCCAGCCCACGATTTATAAATTTGTGAGGCGCGATTCAACATACGTACAACTTGCTACATTTTTACAATGATGTTCTAGCAATAATAATGCTATGGACTGTTAAGCTAACGAGAGCAAATAGCCGATGAGCTTAATGATGGACTGAGCTTGTTTATGAGGTATTGAATTGGAATAACCTTAAATATGTATATTTATTTAAATGTTTTATTGATAACTATTTGATGTAATTATACTTTTTTAACTATGTGAATACTGCACACGAGTCCCAACTGCTTCCATCCGCCTGGAACCAGTGGGACTTAATCTAAATTTTGAGGTTATTATAAACAAAAACATAATATTACGGAATGCGTGTAAAGTTCACGTAAGTACGTGCATTTAATTATGAGGACTTCACAATTAAACATTGTTTTTATTTATTTTTTTAACTTGCAACAATTCTATTTATAAAAATGGCCTCCTAAATAGGCTTCAAAACATAATAAATGAATTAAAAATTATTTTGTAATCACCACTTTATTAATATATACATATAACATGTTTCGAAAGCGAAACTTTCTTCATCAAGAATATACAGAATACTAAAAAATAATAATGTCAAGTATAGACAAATTATAAATATAAACACAAATTGAAAGTAGGTAAGTATTTAATCAAAATATTTATTAAAAAATACTATAACACTTTGAATAACAAATTTATATTAGAAATTAAAAAATAAATTATTAATAATATGAAAATAATTTCAAGAGATAACTATTTTAAATAAAATGTTTGATTATTAATTATATTTAATTGACTATTAACACTTTTTCTCATTTCTAAAATTTTAAAATTGTCTAATTGTAAACCGGTTATATTTGTATGTAATTTTTTTAAACCTTTATTTATAGTAGCGGTTCTATTTAGTCCGCCACTGAGTGTGCTTAGTCAAAACTAATTCTTACGTGACTAACGGCCGTTCTTTCCAACCTTACTGAGCAACTGCTGATCCGAAATTTTGCCTCAGCACTGTTCAAATGCGCAAATTCGCCTTTCCCAACGAAATTCTCAGTCAAACTTACGATCATCTTAAGTTATCGATTTTTGTGTATTAAAGTTCTCCTTAGTAAAAGACTAGTTATAAAAAGTGTCGACAGTGTGTCAAATGACAGCGTAAACGTCAAATGTCATAGATATCTATGGTCAAACGTCATTCGTTTCGCGAACTATTTTTTGTATCTATTGTGTATTGACAATTTTGAATATGGAGAGCCAAAATGAAGATATTTTTAATGTAATACCAATAGCGGGTATGGACAGCGAATATGAAGACAGCGATGATGAAAATATTATTGACAATTGTTGATTGAAAATTGAAAGACAAACGTCAAAAAAGTCTACTTCCGTTTTTGCGGCATTTTAGTAAAAGTCAAGCTAACACTTTATTTTTAACATATACGTTTTTAAATATAAAATGTTGGTGTTTGTATTACAATATTTAAGACAAATAATACGTATTCATAATAAATGGAAAATTAACTCGTCTATGTTAATTTAACATTGAAAGTTTTTACTTTGATGTAATTTTATTGACTATGAACGTGTGGGGTACAATTATATTTTCCATAGAAGTGGGCGAGTCCTTCATAGACAATTTAGGATGTTCAAAATAAAAAAAATGTTTGGAGACAGTCAAATAGAGCGAATACTTAACAAAACACTTGGCTGATCGGTGGCTCAGATTGATCATTCGAAATTTTGGGGAGAACGGCTGTAAATCTCTTCTGATTCTAAAACAACTCGTAAAGTTGTGCTGTGTTTAAAATGTTAATTAATTTAATTTGAATACAAGTTATCTTTCAATTCTGTAGATTTCAAAGCGTTAATTACCTGAAATCTCCTTTAAACATGTTTTTAACCGTAGAATAAACAATACACACTAAAAGTGCCTTTCACGTAGATTTAACTCAGTACATTTTAGTTCTAGCCCCGAGATCGCCAATGAAAATGCAGTATATACACTGCTTTGCCTCTTTTACACTGCTTGCATTGTACACTGTCATTCAATTTGCCGAAATGAAGTGTTTGTGAATTTTGTTTAATATTAGTAATTTAAGGGCCGAATGGACAGACTTTTGTATCACGAAACACGCCCACATCGCATTTCTTGTGTCCGTCTTTATTCTATGTTTTTAAGCATTGAAATTTCGTGCAAAAGCATCGCGGTAAAGACTCGAATTTCTAATTTCTTCATTTGATAAATAAAAAAAAGTCGTTTCTATTTTGGGCTCAATGTCATCTTAGCAGTTCCTCTTGTTGGAACAAATTTCAACAAATTTTGAATTTATGTTGACAACTTACATGCAGTTTTTTGTTTTGTTTTTGTGGATTTTATGTTGATATTAATGATTTTATTTTGTTTGTTTCAGGTAAGGAATATCCCATAATAACTTTCGTTTTTTGAGGACGACCAAAGGTTGGTAAGTAGGTCTCTATTTAAATATGTATATTTTTTTAAAGAAATAACAACATTATCCTAATTCCTTCGTTAAAAGATGAAAATGTTGCATGTGCATTATGGAGGACTTAGCTAGCAGAGGAACCCGCGAATCCTGGGTGCAAACCCGACGCTTTGGACCATTCATCTACTTACCTGTTTTAAAATTTACCCACCTGTTTGATAAGATGCTAAAAACGGTCAGTCGCACGTATGTATATCGACAGTGTTTTGGCCAAAGGCGTTGTTCCACACGTTAGCCCAGTAAGTTGCTTTAACCTTTGTGACATGAGAGGAACGTCTGCGCGCCTTTTTTATATAAAACTTAATTTTGGCTTTGAGTCCAAAATACTCACCTAAAGTTAATGATTTTTTTTTTCATCAAAAATTATAGTAAACATCTAGTACGGATTAGAAGTAATTTATTTATTTTTGTTTTTACATTACGAAATATAGGCCATTAAAGGAATTGATTTTTCGCGATTTTAGAGGCACCTTTAACAATTATTTGGGGGCTAACGGTGATGTAAAAAAAATGTTTTACTACGTCTGCTTTGAAAATATAATGTAATATAAAATAAATAAATTTAAAATATATATATTAAAATGACCATTATGGTGGACTATGAAGGTTACCCTGGTTTAAGCGTTGTCGAACAATACAGCAATGTCCCCTGCGGGGAACACGCCTTCCATTTGTCCGCTCGGGAGATCAAAAGAAAAACGGCAGGAAAACACGTGCCCTGCGTCGGGACAGAAGCACCGGTGCACTCTAACGGCTAAAATAATAGAGTAAGCTTTTACATGATGTAAACGTTTACATATTTTCCATGCGAGTGAATACTCGCTGCAGTGTGATGTTAGTAAAGGCGTACGCTGATCTGATATAGCCCCCACCTAACTTTTATATCAAAAACTACGGATGTAATGGAAAAAGTGAGATTACAACGGAGCTCTCAGCGGCAAAAAATATTGATTACAGTGTGTTATTAAATAATATTGTACATCACATATCAAAACTAAGCGAAATCCAAGGATTATTATATATACAAAAAATAATTATAAAATTAAAGTTTATTATTACATAATTTTTACTGTATATTAGCTTGATGACAAAATAGTAATAATTTAATAATTCTTTGTGGAAATCCATTGCTAATGATACTTTGATCCTTCCCCGAGCTCCGGTGTTGTACACTCAGTGTACAGGTTACAATTTTATTTTTTTTTTATTATTTTTATTGGTTAAAAATGAATAGTTTACATTTACAACTAACTAACTGACTGACCATCACGCCTTTTATCCGCAGGGGTAGGCAGAGATGAAGGACCGCCAAACAAATCGATCTTGGCATACACTTCTTGTTTCATTCATATTCATATTATTCCGACTTCTGACATGATGACACGATCATACATGGTTTTACCACACATTCGTCTCATTTCTACAGCATTCAATCTACTTTCATCCTTTCTCTGCCAGTTCCATGCCTCACTGCCATACATCAGGATTGATATCAGCACTCCACTGTGAACTGCTAGCTTCGCTTCTTTGGACAACTTTTTGTTTGAGCCAATCGCGTTCAGTCCTCCGTTAATGGAGTTTCCTGCATTCACCCTTATTTCAATATCCCTATCAGTCTTTCCATCTCTCGTAAACATAATTCCCAAGTACAAAAACTCATCGACCTGCTCCAAGTATTTATGTCAATCGTCGGAAATTGGACTCGAAACTGTCAAACTGTGAATTAAAACTTTTACCGCTGTACCGCCGCGAGAGTCGTAGTTGTTAATTAATATACACAAAGAATAACTTTTTAAGTGCTTTCACGTTAACCAAGTTAGTTTTTCTCATTTGACTGAATAGTTATTTCCGGTCTTTTCAAGCTTGACTTTGCTAGCTTTTCGAAAACTTTCACAGTGTTCATACTTATACCTGTAATAAGGAACTCTACTGAAAAATATAATGGCTTAAAAAAAATATGTATTCATATAGATCAGTAAACGCCGATTCTGAATATATAACTTTTATTATATGTAATTATACGTAGAATTTATAAATCATTATATAAAAGTTTAAAAAAAAATCATTTCATCAAAACACCTTGTTATGTTGGTACCATTGCATTTGGAACATCTGACGTCACATGTGCATTGTGTTTTTTTTTAGTTTTGCCCAAATTTAAACTTTATTTATAATTGTTGTTCAATATTAAAATATATATTGATGAAAGAAATTTGAGTATTCATGAGCATACCAATCAATACGGATATTATCGTAATGTTAATGCTCAATACTATTATTATTCTTAGAGTTATAGTTTCTAAAAATGTACATAATTTTGTTACTTATGTTTTTTTTTAACATTATTTTAACTATGAAACTAACTTTAGATTAATAAAAACGAAATGTACTAGTATTTAAGTTTGAACGTTGATTGATAAAAATTAATTAAAAATTGGACTGGAGTTCCTCATTATATTTCGGTATAGAATAAAGAATACACACTAGAGGCGCCTTCCACATAGATTTAAATGGAAGCCGGTGTGCCTTTGACTTGGTTCCTTTTGATTCTAGCCCAAATACAGCTTTCACAAACACAACATTTTGACAAAAAAACTTCTTATACTATGGTACTAAACTCTATAACAAAATCCCACTATCCTTCAAACATCACAACAGCCATAATAAATTTAAAAATCAAATTAAACTCCGGATACGTTACATAGGGAGATCTGAAATAGAAAATATATTAACACCAAATACAGCTTTCACAAACAACATTTTGACAAAAAAACTTCTTATACTATGGTACTAAACTCTATAACAAAATCCCACTATCCTTTAAAAATCACAACAGCCATAATAAATTTAAAAATCAATTTAAACTCCGGATACGTTACATAGGGAGATCTGAAATAGAAAATATATTAACACCAAATACAGCTTTCACAAACAACATTTTGACAAAAAAACTTCTTATACTATGTTACTAAACTCTACAACAAAATCCCATTATCCTTCAAACATCACAACAGCCATAATAAATTTAAAAATCAAATTAAACTCCGGATACGTTACATAGGGAGATCTGAAATAGAAAATATATTAACACCAAATACAGCTTTCACAAACAACATTTTGACAAAAAAAACTTCTTATACTATGATACTAAACTCTACAACAAAATCCTACTATCCTTTAAAAATCACAACAGCCGTAATTAAATATAAAAATCAAATAAAACACTGGATACGCTACACAGGGAGATCTGAAATAGAATATATATTAACACCATGTACAGACTAACACCGACACCACTCAACTGCACTTAAAACACCTCAATTTTTTTTTCATCAAGCACACCAATATAATATAATGTAATTTAATATTTTGTAAATGACATCCTCAGCACGGGAAATCCCAATGAGGGTATCATTATTTGTTATTTAGTTATAAAAAGGAGGTAATAAACCATTATTATTATTGTTATTACAATTATTAAATAGCCAGGTGTTTCTCAACCCCCCCACGTCTCCTTCCCTATATTCCACAACCTATCCCAACAGAGGTTGCCATAGCCCCACCGACTCCGCGAAGAGCGCCTGGGTCTATTCACACAGCATAAATAATAAATTCTTCCTTCCGTGATGGCAGGTACCTGTCCGTTGTACGCCGGCCACTATCTCCCGCGGAGGAAATGGAAGGGGGAGGCAGTCGGCGCCACCCAACCTACATCTGCATACGCGCGACCTGGTGATAGGTAGCGGTCTACGGTGACTTATATCGACCGTGTTGCGCGTGCGCGGTGTTCTTCACGTTGTGACGTCATAGGGCACCCACCCCTCTTATTATACAGGGTAACATTTTAATAAACGTACTATCTGACAATTCTGATAATTTATTCTCCGCCAATGGAAGCAATCTTCTCAACATGCCTTCCATTGATGCTTGGCACAACCTTAAGTGGCTAGCTCAGGCACGGGGGCTCCATCGACGCCAGAGTCAAGTAAGCATCTCAGAAGCTGGGCTCACTGTACAGGGCCCGCAGGTACATTAATAGTACACAACTGCTGACCCTGTATTAATCTGATGTTGAATTTGGCAGCCAAATTTGGTCTGGAGCTTCAAAATACCTCAAAAAAAACTTTGACGCTGTGCAGAAACGGGCGGTCCGTTTAATAGATTCTCCTATCTAAATGAAGGGATTGCAATCTTTAGAGCATAGGTGTCAGGTGGGAATGCTGTCCTTGTTCTACCGGTATTCTACAGTTATTTAAATGGAAGATGCTCTGACGACCTGACGTCATTGATACGTTTGTCATCGGTGCATGGTCGTGAGCCACGCCAAACACGTGCCAACATCATTAGATTGATTTTTGGGGTATACTCGTTTTTGGGTGTGTAATTGCATCAACCATGTTCAATCAGTGCAAAATTCATTGTTTAATTTATTGGCTCATAAAAGTCTGTGCGAACAAAGGCATAATATTCCGTACTTTTATCAGAGTCTCAAAATTCTTTCAGTTAGATCAATTCTGTGGTAAAAAATTATGTTTCACAGCACATTAATAACCCTATATATAATACAAATAGACTAGAGCACACTTACAATACTCGTCTCAATTTTAATGAAGGATTAATGGTTCCCAAGCATACAAAAAAATATGGACAAAAATCTTTAGATCACTTGATTCTTAGCTGTTTAAATAATTTAAATGTATTTTTTCTTTTGTAACAAGTGAATAAAAAAAAAAGTTAAACTAATAATAATAATCACAATAAACTATATAAATTTCATGATGCCAAAGCTAACTGGTAATAAGCTTTTTGGCTTCAGGATTTTCCATCTGATTTCCCACTATAAAGTAACAGTAGCAGCATCCTGTACGTTTAGGTAGAAGAGTTGGGTGTCCACTCGCATCCCTGTTCGTGTAGTGGTTGGTTTGTTTGTACGGTGACGTGGCACCCGTACACGTATTACACTATCTGTAGGGTTCAAAGGTCGGTCACCTTTTCGCGGTTCGATTCGTTTCTTATTATTTGATTGCGAAACTCAGAATGATAACCGTGAAGAAAATTGAATAAAAACCTTAGTTTAGTAGTTCTAGTTTTTTAAATCCTGTAAACATTAACAAAGGAAATTTTAACGTACATGTTTTAATGATTTCGATCATAAAAATAACAATATATCCGCCGTAGCTTATTGGTAAGTTCCAAAATTCCACTAGACTGAATATTAGTTTAATGTATGGATGGGTACATGGGTAACCAGATAATTCAGACAGTGACAAGTGACAGTTTTGAAAAGTCATGATTTTCTTTTTACTTTTCGAAGTGTTTTGAGTTGTCGTGGAATCCGTATTTTATTTATTTTTATATTTACGGACCATTGTACGATTACACAAAACAACACAAAATGAGGAAAACAAGAGCTACAAAAAAGAATAGCACGTACATAATACATGAAATAATGATAAAAATATACATTTGAGAGAACATTCGAGTCAAAGCCTGAACAAGGTTTTGGACATATTAAATGATATTCTTCTAAGTTTATTTTCGTAAATACTGGCAAAAATTATTTAGACTGGTACCAAAATTTTCAAGGCCCTGGCTTGAGTTAACAAGTATTGATATTCTGAACAGTGGAGAATGGTCCCGTTAGTAGACGTTAGTAGAGTGTTGATCGAGGTAAAGCAATTCATTGTTTCTGAGTCTATGGCAAGGAATTATTTATTATATTATATACGCCCTATATGGGCTTTTACATATTTAGTTTGTTACAATTGTCACACACGAATAACACAGTGTAAGTACCATTCCAAGTAATTAGCTACAGAGATTCTAGACACATACCATATATTAATAATTGTTGAGGATGTATGCAATAATCGTCTGTTTGTATTTGTATTCCGAGCAGTTGAACATATCTACTACTCGTATGTATTAACTTCTGCGTGAAGTCTAGGTACAAGAATATTGAACTGGATCTAAAATGGTTTCGAGATATTTGTAAGATCGTTTTGCAAGGTAGTTGATTTAGATTCACGGAGTGAATTGTCGTCGAAAAATCAAAAGATACACCTCTCGGATACCATATGAGTTATGTATGATGTCTGTGTTATGAAATACCGAAAGGTGGTTGTTTTATTAAATTTCCGTTGTAAATCTGTTTTTTTTTTCTGCAATAACATTTTTGCGCGCTATCGTTATATTATATTACAGTCAAAGAACCAATCAATATAAATATCCAACGTCTCAGGTTATTCCTCGCCAATTTGCAAGACGTTTGCCCCGAGGGTGGTAATGCGACGCCCCGAGAAATGCGGTGATCGACTTTAAAGTGGATTTGCACCCTCAACCCCTAGCCACCACGCAGACTGATAGCAAATTACCCAGCTACCCACTGTGCTGAACTAAAGCCTTTTCATAATACCACCCTTCACTTCATATTTTTGTTTGATTTGTTGACATTAAATATCGCTAAAATAGTTTTGTCTTCATGGTTATTTGACGTTAGTAGTTCACAATGGATTTTAATAACAACTTAGATGTACGGCAGTAAAGCATGGAATAGTACCTTTTTTTTAAAGAAAGACGTACTTTCCCTGGTTACGAATAACCCGACAATATTTTAAAATCTCCTACCACCATCACGGTCAGCGGAAGGTTTATTTATTTAATATCAATGGTATAAATATACCATAAACAATTGTTACACGTCACATTTAATTGTAAGCATAAGAATGTAGTACAGATAATTAAAAAAAGGTAACTATTCCGTGCATTTAAATATATCCGCTACATCTGCGTATCTATTACTAACTTCATGTAATCTAGGTACATGCGAGTGTTTGTAATGCTCAGTCCTGGTGTTGTTACATTTAAACAGGATTTTGGAACGAGTTGCTCTCGTAGCATTTACAATTTTGAACATATCAAGTTGGAAATAATTCTTCGATCTGAGGGATTTAGTAAATTCAGTTCTTTCATCAAGTAATTGTTGTTAATGCTTTCAATGGGAAGATGTTGCTTGTGTCGTGATGGAGGACTCAGCCAGTTGAGGAATTGAACTCACGACGCGGTTCCAACTCAGCCACTGACCGGTCAAAACACTGTTTTTTTCAGAAAAAGCTATCCACGATATCAAATGTGAAGCACCCTTGAGGTGATTAAATCCCTAAATGGCGTTGTATTAATTTGTTAATTAATTATTATTCAATTTCCATAATGTTGTTTGTGTTCATCATGTGTCAGAGGGAGGGTGGCAGTGGCCGTTCGTGGCCTATCTCACTGGGAGTTCAATCGGAGATTAAATAAGGGAGAAAAAAAATCCCTCATCAATAATTCCTATGTCGGTCTTTACCATAATTACGTTTTTTTCCCTAGATCTAAAGAAATTTCATCTTATCACTGTACCAGAGATTAGCCACCTAGCAATAAGATAAAATTTCCAGATTCATTAAAGCGTCTGTGGCTAATAAATATAATGTCTTAGATAATTAAAAAATAAGTTTTATATACGAAAATCATAATTTACGCAAGAAACTGTTCGTTTGTTGTATATTTATAAAAAAATAACATCTTCAGTACTTAACTTATTTTGATAACTACGTAAGACACGGTAATTACAGAAAAAATCTATTGGTTCTTACAAAGTACCATTCCGTGCAAATTTGGTGTTTTTATTTCTCAATTTGTTTAAAGCTCTGCAAAACAGAATTTCTATGGATATATTACAAATATCCCTTGAAAACTGGAGGTTTTATGTACTTAAAAAAAAAATTGTTTCCGAAGATAATCTCTAATCAGTTAACAGGTTGAAAATGTAATTATATGAAATTCCCC
Source organism: Halesus radiatus (assembly GCA_022606495.2). Lineage (NCBI taxonomy): Eukaryota > Metazoa > Arthropoda > Insecta > Trichoptera > Limnephilidae > Halesus > Halesus radiatus. Next base: position 88,738 of record JAHDVE020006958.1, on the reverse strand, counting down.
CGATAGAAAAAAAATCGTAAAGTATACTCCGAAAATAAAAAAACGTGTTTGTTCTGTTATTTAACATGTTATAGGTTTGAAAAAAATCATAGTGTTTCTTTAAATGCTACTTAAGACATTCGTCTTGAGATTTTTGATCTATCTTAAATATGTCGTGTTTTATTAATATTTTTTGAATTGTCACTTACGCCCATTTATTCTAAACGCTCTTCATGTTGCCGCGCTCTTTCTATCTTTCGAGTGATCATATCTGCCTTTCAACACAGTCGATATTATCTAAGTGGAGTCTAGTATCTCTATAATAAAACTGTTATACTATTTTCATATTTAAAAAAAAATTCCAACTTTTTTACATTGATCACAATTAGTTCGTCCTTAACCCAATCGATGCGGCAGTATCATATGTGAGATTTTTGCAGGATGCCGCCCTACGTGCGACCGTTGCAAATATGATACATTAGGATATGTTTTTTTAGAAATTAGTAAATCGTATAAGATTACCCTTTATGTGCTTTTTTGATATGCAATTGATTTCCTATTACTCGAGAGTCTCGAAACACAACAGATAATTTATTACCTTTATCAGGTTTGATTAAATAAAATACACTTTTTAACTTTATTCCACTTTTATTTTTGACCGTGACCGGTTTCAGCCTGTGACGGCTATCTTCAGACTGGTACAATTAATTCTTAAACTATGGTTTATAAGCAATTTTGGGTATCAGGGAAAAAAACATGATTTTACTTAGATAATATTTTTCAGTATTGTTATTTTGATTTTATAAAACTTGACTAATATGGTACTTTTGAATTTATTCATAATATTACTATATATATATATATGCAGTGTACTTGCAGTTGCTTAGCGGGTACAAGTTCCCATTGTATTTAATAAATAAAAATAAAACAAATCCCACGGTAAACATATTCCTAAGGTTTGCACCCTTCAACAGTTTTTTTTCTAAACCGCTACCAATATGTTTTGTATGAACTATTTCTTAGAATAGAAATTTCCATAGTCGCTGAATTCATAACGCACGTATTGGATTCCTATCGGACTCGCTCTCGGGCAGTATTAATACGGATTTGTGATTTTTTTTAGCACGACATTTGAATAGAGCGCTGTTTAAAGTCTGGTAAAATTATAATCTAAGTTTGTCTTATTTTCTAATCTTTCACTTCGCTTCTTAAGTTCAGTGTGCAAATGCACTTTGGAGAAAACCGCCACTGGTGGGATGGTAAGTTAATCCTTAAGCTGTTCAGTCACCCGCTTACGTCGGATCCAATGATCCTCTACACAGTCAACAACGTTACATCGACTACATAACCCGTACACGTCGGCTCTCAGACTTTCAGCCCTGTCACAGGCGCCTCTCGAATTGCTTATCCACGTCCACTCTACTGTGAGCGTAGTGAGATGGGCCATGAATCATTATTAGTACGAAATCGCGCGTATGAAAGTGTCGCTACTGATTATCGCAAACATCGCAATCGCCTTTGTTTCTACCTACACAAAAAACTCATAACATTCACTGACTCTGCCGTTTTGACAGTGCTTGGAATTTGGTTGTTGTTCGGCGACAGTCGGCACGCTTCTATGCTATATCGCCCCTTGTTTCTGCTGTCGTTGATAATAATAATATTGGGGTGATTTGAATAGCGCCGGTTTTGTGTAAAATCGCCTCAAGGGCGCTGTACAAATATATATATATATATATATATATCTTATTGCCAGCTATTAGACAATCTATTATTTATTTGATTATATGCCCTTCTGAGCTTTTACATGGCTTTTAGAACATAATATAAAGATCTATTGAAAATTACAAGTACATAGGGATTCTAAACCATAAAGTAATTAATGAACAATCCTTTTCAAACGTTTAGCAGTGATATAAAATAGAAAATACAAAACAATATTATAACACAAATCATTATCGCTACATTATCCAAGCTGGTATAGATCACACTTTGCTCTATAAATGGAGTCATTATAGGTAAATACATCAACAACGCCTCCAAACCTTTTACCCGGATCGTGCACCCTATTGGTTAATGAATGAGACTGATAGTTGGTTGTGTAAGTGTTGCAGAAAAATGTTACAGTTTGTCTTGTGTTCCTCGTCGGTAAATTCAAATTAATAGTCGCGAGGATGGCAGGGCTGTCAATTAGGTTGTTAATGATTCTATATAATACTACTCGGTCTGACATCGCCCTCTTGTCAGATAGCGTAATCAGATGCAATCGATTCATCAAACCTACATAATTAATATTTTAATTGCAATTTTGAGTTTAAAATTAATATACCTAAGAAATTTATGCTCAACCCGTTCCATATTGTTAGAGTGTATTATTACAACAGATTGCTTCCACCAGTTCATCGATCTGCAATACAAAATTATTTGACCAATGAACGTGATGCCGCATTAAAATATACATGTTATTTATATTATCTACGGACAGTACTATCGACGTTATAGAAAGATCATCCCTGTTGGGGTTTTCTTTTCAAACAAAGTTCGTAATCAAAGGGTTGCTTAACCCCTAATAAAAAGGTGGTTGCAAATTAAAAGGTGTGTAAAAATAACTACGGCCAAATAGATTTCTCCCTCCCGCCCTAACAAGGCGTTATTACTTCCACACTAGCTAATACGGGAAGTAGTCGAGTCGTGGGGCGTGTCGGCGCTCTGACGCAGTGCATTGCGCAACAAGTTATCTGCCTCCCCTCACCGGGAGGAGGTAGAGGGATGTAGGAGATCCGATACCGTCGCTTTGTGCTCTTTTCCATTGTGAAAAATACTCGGATAGCTGCAAAGGAAATGTCAAATGGAAATAGTACTCGCAGAAATTCGAAATATAAATTATTTTACCATACCGTTAAAGTGGTTTACTTTGCCCTGATGGGGTAATATTGACCAAATTGAAAAAAAAACTTGTTTTTATATTTAAAAATACTTTATTGTTAACATTTTTTTATCACATCACGTTGAATTTTTTTTATGACATTGTAGCTTGCTTAACTGGCCACTAAGATTTACGATTTCGATAGCCGTCAAACACCCGAGGGACGGCGACACTAGTGACATCTACAGTTCCTGTACACTAGAAGGTTTTCCATAATAGCATGCATTCCTTCACTCCTGCTTGCCCAACTTAGTTCAGTTCGCTTGCATTCGTGCGTAATATTATTCATGAACCTTTTATAACTAGTTTAGTTGTATACTGTCTGAAGAAGCTACGGTAGTAGCGAAACCTGGTCAGCAAAAGTATAAATAAAAGTGATGTAAACAAAGTTATTGTTTTATTTTTTACCTTATAATATAGTCATGAAAAAATACTTTTTTTTTTATTTTGGGTTTTTTTTTGTTCTTCTTATGACACATTCCCTATACATTGTGTACAGATACACGTCACCGTGTGTGTGAGAGCTACCTATCCGAGAAAGAGAGAAAGTAATGCAAGTACTTAGATTCTCTACCTAAACAACGGTTTATCGCTTAGCAACGCTTTATCCGCAGTTTTTTTCAGGCACGCTTCATTATTGTGCTTTCTATTTTACACATTTTTTTTTATTATTTATTATTGTGTAATTTTGACGTTTTAAGAAGATTTGTAAGATATAAATATATATAATATATATATATATGTATATATTATAGAATATTTACTTAGTGCACCTCACTAGATCATGAACTGAAACGTACTAGGTTTTGGATATGGGGCTTTCAGCGATTTCTGTATTTCAACTTCAAAGTTTGGTTAGGATGTTTTGAGTAAAATCTTAGACCATTTTTTTTTAAATACTACAGTTTTTTTTCTGATAATTCCTGAAGCCAAGTTTTGTTAGACTTAATGTAATTATTAATTGATTTAATTTGTTTGATACCAGGTGGGTGTTTGTTTGTTTGCAGAGCTTCTTTGTCCAAATGTACACTTAAATACGTTTTGCTTACTTATTTCCTTTGCTCTGGTATTATGGTTACGTCAGATGTTTGTATTTTTGTCTTTTTTTGAGATTTTAGTAGATTTTTCATTTAAGTGTTTTCCTGTGAAGCTATCGCTTGCGAACGTACAGTTGACAGTGTCACGATAAAAAGAGCACATGCTTTCACGAAAATTTCCCACGTAGGTACGTACCGTTTTAACATGTGTGAAAAAAAATGCGGTACATTATTTCTCCATATATTTTTAAACCTATGGAATCCTGGACACTTGATACTTAGAACTAGCGGAGGAGCAGATAGATGCCCTCGAAATGTGGTGCTGAAGACTTGCTCAGGGCTCCATGTACTGCCAGGCGCACTTATATATCCATTCTGGAAGAGCTAGGCATTCACAATAGATCATCGACTGCCTGCCCACGATACTTTAGACACGTTGTTCGCCAAACTGAGAACTGAAACCTAGGGAAACTCATAGTCACTGGCAAAGTGGAAGCAGCCACAGCCACTGATGCGCTGGATCAAATATGACAGATGCCCGGCAGCGAAGGACCGCGAGGAGTGGAGGATCCTTGTCCGCCAGGAAAATTGTATTGGGGATCACGATCCTCAGCAATGAGGAAACGCCTAAAGAAGATTTTTCAAACCAAAATACATTTTTTAAGTCTGTGCAAAGTTACCCCGTGAGCAAAGCGAGTCTGTTTTAGAGTACCTATCGTGATTTTATCAGTTCAATACGGATCTGGCAATGGCGCTCTTTGTAGAAGTTTTCACTTATTTTGATCAAGATTGTAAAGAGAGATAGCTACGATGGGAAGTGACCCATATTAGTCGGCCATTTTGTATTAAACGTAAAAGCTTACTTTAATGCCATCCATGCTGGCGACCAAAAGGTTCTACGTTTTAACGGGCTCTATTAAATTCATTCGACGATCTATGCTTATAATTGGAATTTCATCTCTGCTACCTGAACGTGAATATTTTTGTATCGGTTTCCACGTTTTAACTTAATTTATATTTAAAGAATTCCCATCACAACAGTGTTTTGTAAACCAAAATAAACATATTCATTTATAAATAAATGAATAAAAATATTACTTTGTATTCACCACTTTATTAATAAACACAGATATATACATGTTTCGAAAGCGATGCTTTCTCCATCAGGAATATATAGAATACTAAAATTTAATAATGTCAAGTATAGACAAATGATAAACATCGAACACAATAATGTAAGAATAGAAAAATTATAAACAAAAACAATTTTGGTTAAAGTACGTAAGTAATTAATCAAAAATGTTAATAATAGTTTATTTTAAAACATTTCATTGCAATTTGTATTAGAAATTAAAAAAGAAATTATTTTTGTTATTAATATTAACAGCATTTGACGTGATACCAACCCTGTAATATTAACAGCATTTGACGTGATACCAACCCTGTAACATTAACAGCATTTGACGTGATACCAACCCTGTAATATTAACAGCATTTGACGTGATGCCAACCCTGTAATATTAACAGCATTTGACGTGATACCAACCCTGCAATATTAACAGCATTTGACGTGATGCCAACCCTGTAATATTAACAGCATTTGACGTGATACCAACCCTGTAATATTAACAGCATTTGACGTGATACCAACCCTGTAATAATAACAGCATTTGACGTGATGCCAACCCTGTAATATTAACAGCATTTGACGTGATGCCAACCCTGTAATATTAACAGCATTTGACGTGATGCCAACCCTGTAATATTAACAGCATTTGACGTGATGCCAACCCTGTAATATTAACAGCATTTGACGTGATACCAACCCTGTAATATTAACAGCATTTGACGTGATGCCAACCCTGTAATATTAACAGCATTTGACGTGATACCAACCCTGATGTATGGCAGTGAGGCATGGAACTGGCAGAGGAAGGATGAAAGTAGAGTGAATGCTGTAGAAATGAGATCTTTGAGACGAATGTGTGGTAAAACCATGTATGATCGTGTGAAAAATGTTGAGATTCGTAAAGAATTCAAGGTTGATGTAAGCGTAGTAAGCAAGAATAAGAAAGGGACGCTTAGATGGTTTGGGCACGTAGAGCGAATGAACGAAGAGAGGAGTGTAAGGAAAATTTATGACGCGAATGTGAATGGAAGAAGAAGCCGGGGACGTCCGAAGGAGACATGGCACGATCAAGTGAATCAAATACTTGAGTCGGGCCATGTCAGAAGTCGAAATAACATAAGAGAATGTATGAGACGTTGTATGAAAGCGAAGGAAGCAAGAAGTGTATGCCAAGATCGAGTTGTTTGGCGGTCCGTCCTCTCTGCCTACCCCTGCGGAGAAACGGCGTGATGGTTAGTTAGTTGGCATTTGACGGGAATGAATTTAAACGTGTTTGGTAAATCTCAGAATTATTTTAAGGAATTATATCATTTAAGTTTCATGAAGATACTCTGGAGCGGAGGACAGATAATTTTGTTATTTAAACATCTATCACAATTATAAAAAAAAACTCGCAAAACTTATAATAATATTATTAAATTTGATTTAACGAATTACTTTTAAGTATTCCGTAAAAGCCCGCCATTGCTTTTAATAATAATAATAATAATTGGATGATTTTTATAGCGCCGCTTTTGTGAGAAATCACCTCAGGGGCGCTGTACAAATATTACTTCCTATTCTTATATTACGTCTATTCTACGAATTTATTATTATTTATTTTTTTTATTTTTTTAAACATTTATTTTCTCTTTTTGGACAGGCCATCATTACACATTATTTATAGACCATATAAAGAGATGAAGTTAAATTATCAAAACTAAATTTAATGTTAAATTGAAAAAAAAGAAGCTAACTGTATTTATTCCTTACGATATATATTGCAAGACGCTAATACAAATGATAGAGTGATTGTTTCCATTATATTCAAGAATGTATTTAATATTGCAAGACGCTAATACAAATGACAGAGTGATTGTTTCCATTATATTCAAGAATGTATTTAATATTGCAAGACGCTAATACAAATGATAGAGTGATTGTTTCCATTATATTCAAGAATGTATTTAATATTGCAAGACGCTAATACAAATGATAGAGTGACTGCTTCCATTATATTCAAGAATGTATTTAAGCTAAGACAAAGAATTATTATCCATATTTTAGGATAAATAACACAGAACACTCTTAAAAGGGTGGAGCGGCGGGGGAGGATGATGGCCGGTGGGATTTATCCAGAGGGCCCTCAAAATCTTCTTTGTCTTGGTGTTGGTCTGCACGTACGCCAGGCGCTTGTCAGCTGGCTTCAGGATCAGGAGGAGCACTTCATCGTGTAGTCCACTGACACTGACACTTTTACACGAAATGATTAAAAATCCATTACCTGATAAACGTTTGAAGCTTTTTTTGATGTTCAGCTCTAAAGCCGGCGCTTTACCTCTATCAAAAATGTAGAAAAAAAATACATATCGCTAATGTACGGATACGGACAGGCATTTTCGTATACGTATTTAAGGCTTTCACGGAGAATTTTCCCGACCGGCTCAACCTCACCATGAATAAGTAATTATTCTACAATTCCACGCTTTGGTTGACTTCGGGTAACGTGATGAACATTCCCGCGTATAAATGTGGGAATAATTAAATTTCGCCTCCGGAGAAAAAACGGTTTAACTTTCGGGTTATATCGTTTTTCATAAATTGGTTTTGGTTTCGCTAGATCGACCCCCATTTTGAAAATATAAGGCGAAGTGAGATGGTTTGCAGCATAGATAAAATAGAAACAAGTTAGATAGGCCGTGAACCGTTATTAGATTTTTCATACTCAATGCGCGCACAAAGCGTGCGTCGCCAACATTGTGAACGCATACTGCTGTAAATCGCATCCTTTGTTTCTACCTACACGACAAAGGCATATAATTTTGATTGGCTCCGCCGCTTTGCTAGTCCGTGCAGTTTGGTTGTATCTCGTATCATAGTGCCGGCGACAGTCGGCACGCTTCCATGCCATAATAATAATAGTAATTGGATGATTTGTATAGCGTCGTTTTTGTCAAAAACCACCTCAAGGGCGCTGTACAAATATTACTTCATATTCTCTATATAATTATGTACAAACAGGTACAGAAAAACATACTTACCTGCAGCTGGCAGGTCGCTTCTGATGAACACAGTTTAATTAGAAAATTTTAGCTTAGAGATGATATGATTTTTTACAGTTGCTATTTTATCCTCCCTTTCTATTGATATTACATTTATTAGCACAAGTAGAGTTGGTATTTATTGAAATATTTATATTTTTTAGGACTGGAGAATATTTATAAAATGACTTTAAAAGCGTAAGAAGCTTTTAATAGATATTTACATTTTTTTACACATTTAATTATTTAGAGTGTTGCGGTCTGCGGACGCATTAGCGCACTGGTGTGTGAAAAAATTTACTTCATCTATAAGTGACTTTAGGTAGGCACTAACCGGCTAGCCTAGCTAAGCAATTTACTTGTGCATTTCTTCTATTTATGGATATGATTGTCTCAAAAAATGAGTTTTAAGTTTAGTTCTAAATTCTGTCGAGTCTTTGATCATTCTCAAGTCATGCGGCAGGTCATTCCAGGCTTTAGGTCCTGATACTCCGAAAGCTCGATCACTGAACTTACTATCGGGTGTGCGCTTTGGTTCCTTCAACCTCCCGATAGCTGATGACGCTGCTGACCTAAGGGTGGAATGCCGTGAATTGGTATTTTCAGTAATACACAGTTCTGATAAGTAAGCTGGAGCCATTTCGTGTGACTTAAATACCATCCAGCAGAGCTTGAACTGGATTCTTTCAGGACATTTTTTTCAGATGCTCTGAAATGTGTCTCCATTTAGTTTGGATATAAAGGATAGATGGACGGATAAAACCAATATTTTTTCCTTTTATTTTAGGTTAGGTTATTCAGTAGTTCGTTTGAGGTGAACCTTTACAAAACTACAAAAAACGACATATGAAACATAAAAGACACATAAAATTAAAAAGTAACGGTCGCATCTGAGAAACTAGCTCAAGACCTCTCGGTCTTTCCGGGACCAGTCTCCACAACTAAGACATTGCCACTGAATTGTCTTCCATCAAATATTGCATTGAGGTTTACAAGATTCAATAAATTATTCCAATAAAATTGTTTATTTTTTATTTTTTTATTAATGGAGTGTCACGAAAATATATGACGCACACGTAAATGGACGAAGAAGTCAGGGACGCCCGAGAAAGACATGATCGAGTGAGTCAAATATTGAATTGGGTCGGTATAACAGAATAGTATGTATAAGACGATGTATAAATGTGAATGATGCAAAGAGTGTGCACCAAGACAGAGTTGTATGGCGATCAATCCTCTACCTACCTTTATTATGAAAGTAATAACTGTGTTGATAGAGATACCACCATTCCCGGGTTACGACAAGCCTGAAAATATTTGAATTCTTCTTACTTCCATATTTTTTTTATCTATTCATTATAAGGGTTATGGCACTGTGCTTGTTTCACTAGGAGAACCTCTGTTGAGAGCAGGCAAATAAAATAAAAGTGATTATGAGCTGAAACAGTTGCTTGCACAATTAACCAAAGACGCTTGGATGAGAACCCGACGAATTTGTTCACTCGATTACTAACTCGGCTACTATCATGCCTTGCTCGGGTGTTTACAAGACATGTGCAGATTTATTCGCAGTAGTGAATCGATTCATTATGATTCCCCTATCCTTATGAATTTATTCATTTGATTAATTCCTTTAATTCATTAAAAAGAAGGATATTATTGCATTGCAAAATACTCTAGTCTTGAAAAAATCATATAAAAATATCACGAAAATAACAAACTTACTCAACTAGATAATAAACAATACAAAAAATCTATATACATTTCAATGTAGCAAATAATGTTTTAATTTTTAAACACAATATTACTTGCCGAACAAAAACCGACTAAAAGTGGGGGACGATCACAGAAAATAAAGGAAGAAATCCCTTCTCTGTTGTTATCATGATACCCTACCATCCCTAAGTATAACATCGACGCACTCAACTGATCACTTCAGAAATCCTCGCCCGACTACCGAAACTGGCGGCTTGGCCGCGCTGGAACTAAATACGAACGGATTCGCCGCAGTTACTGAAAAAATGAATTAGGAACTTGCAACTAGTGTCTTGTAGTGGCTCGATTAAATTGCGTCCCTCGGACCTAGTACCAATAGACTCGATATAGACCGAGCAAATACATAATTCTTGTTAGGGAATACAGACTATGAATACTGCACAGTACGACAATACCGTCGGCGACTTTGCGGCGCCGCCCATACTATTCGTGCCGTAATTATTACTCGTTAGAAATAGGGATGCAGGCCTAAGGAATCTAGAATTAATTCTGTCAAATTGAGAATTAGATCGAGTATGTCATGAGATGGTACACTATGGTACTTATTCCATTCACGCGTCATTTATATTTAAAACCCAAATTGAATGCTGTATTCCACGGAATAAATAATATTCCACAATATTTCTCTAATACGCACTTGAAAGTGTTCAACTTTAATCCGCACGTAAAATCCGTGGAAAAAAATTGACACAAAATTTCGCGTGTCAAATTTGTAAATAATTCCTGGTGCTCCTCTTCCAGGATACGGTTTTCCGAGCGCGGAATTCTTTTGTTAAGAAATTTGACACGATTTTGTATCGGATTATTTATTCAAAACGGAGGCAATCCCTCTTACGTTTTCCCGGCCTTTCTCCGGAACATTGTGCCGGGTTTGTTCCTTGCACGTGTTTTATTTGCCGTACGGATCTGCCGCTTGTACCCTTTATCGGAAATTTAAATTGTTACGATTTTGCTTAATCTTCACTTTTGCGCCTTTTTTGGCGATATTTTTCATAAACTATATTTAATAACAAGCCATCGTGCCGTTTCGCCGAAGCGGTGGGCAGAGAGGATGGACATTTCTCCTTCTCGGCACACGCTTATTGCTTCATTCACATTCATCCATCGTCTAAAATACTCTTCTGTTATTTTGTCTCTTCGCGTGAAACAGGCAAACATTCCCGGGTTAAGAATAAGCGAGGAATATTTAAAAATGTATTTCAGTCATCATTATATGCAGAAGAAGTTGATCGTGCAATGGCGGAGGACTAAGCCAGCCGAGGAATTGAACTCTCGACGCCTGGGTGGGATCTTGACGCATTAGCCAACTCAGCCACTGACTAGTCTCGTCTAGTTCTCTTGGCGTTCCTTTCTCTGTTCATCCGCACTTATCCAACCCATCAAATCGTCGATTTAAAAAAAAAATTATCTACGTTTTTTGGCATCGCAGTTGCTTTGGGAGTTGCTGCTGTCCTCAGTGGAGTTCTGATTCCAACTCTGATTTATGGCAGTGTGGCACTGAACCGGTAGAATAATTATAAAAATAAGCTGAATACTGAAGAAATATGACGTACGTACCCCTACGGTGCTTGTATTGTGAATAATCAAATACTTCTCAATTTTCTGCTTTCCTATCTCCTACCTCTGTCCACTACCTTCAGCAAATTGGGGATGCCAGAGTTTTTTTTTTTTTTTTTATATGAATACCTCACAAGAGTCCCAACTGCTCCCAACCGTCTGGAGCCAGTGAGACTATGCCATTCCCAATTGGGGAATGTTGTGAGGCTGAAGGTATTGGGGAGGGGAAGGAGAAGGGAAGAGGAAGGTGGGGAATACCTGGCTATTCAGATCTGGTCACCAAACACGGCTAAAAGCCATTTCAAGCAACTTTTAAATTCTGAATGGTGGTCTTTTCACCAGAGCGATACTGAGAGTATCTTCCACTCTGGAACGTGCGCAAATATACTATATATTATTTTTAAATGAATTAATTGTGAAAAAACACAAATTAATTAAATAAAAATTACTTGCGCACGCCGGAATTTGAACCCGCGACCTTCGGATTCGTAGTCGAGAGCCTTACCCCTCGACCATGGAGTCCTACTGGTTTTGGACAATTGAGACCCCTATGCATGTAATTTATGTTTGTGCAATATGTTTATGCATTTCCTCAAATTGAACCCGAAATAGCAGGTCCAGAAACAAAAATCGTATCACCTTTCCACTGCGGTTGTCTTTGTGTAGACATCTTACAACATACACAGTTAAAAACTTTGCAATTTTCCTCGATTTTTCTTTCAGAGTTTTTTTTTTGTTAATCCAGATAGTTTTTCTCATTTAGAGTAAAGTATCTTTTAAATTTCTTTTCAGTATTAAAGCAACTTTAAAAATATAAAATCTCGCTAGATTTTGCGAAAACTTTCCCATGATTTGTAGACCTCCGATATTTTCTATGTTCGTATATCCTAATTATATTTATTTATTTATATCTTTATATTTTGCAGTACCATTTTACATAAAAAAATTTTACGTGTTATAAAGGTGCTTTGTATGGTGTTTTATAATGTGGAGTGTGAGGTACGTTTGAAGAGGTGATACTGTGAATGGAGTGTTTTATGTGTCGCTACCACCTCACTAGGAGAACCTGTGCTGAGGTGTTCACGTGGATGTGTTAAATTTGGCACAAGTATTGATCTGTATTTATTAGTTTTGTGTTAATGTTTTAGTTTTGCTATAGAAATGTAAATTACATATAGAATTTGAAGAGAAATACTTATTTTTGTTTTTGTTTTTGTTACGGTAGGCAAATCCTTTAAAAAATAATAAACATGTGATTATAGATACTATAGACATTATTAAAGTATATTACATGGAAAAAGAGAGAAGGGACTATCAAGTAAGCATAGTATTTTATGTATTGGGTTATGTTTGGTTTGGTTTTATCATGTTTTGAATAACATGAATACCTTGTTTTTTGATCCAGGCTATGACATACTCGTATTTTTGAGATTAACTAACTAACTAACCATCACGCCGTTTCCCCGCAGGGGTAGGCAGAGAGGACGGACCGCCAAACAACTCGATCTTGGCATACACTTCTTGCTTCATTCACATTCATACAACGCCTCATACATTCTCTTCCGACTTCTGACATGGCCCGACTCGAGTATTTGATTCACTTGATCGTGCTATGTCTTCCTCGGGCGTCCCTGGCCTCTTCGATTAATTGTAGATATTATATTTACAGTTAGTAGTTGTTTCAGAGTGGTGGGCATGCAATTAAAAAGTTTGGTTGCGTAATACTTAAAAGTGTTTTTGCCCGTGTGAGGTGTGTATGTTGTCGGGATATTCAGGGTTTTATTTGTTGAGGATCTGGTTTTTATTGCGGTTTGAGTTTGCATTGTACTCTGTTGAAACAATATTTTCATTTATTTGTTTACGGACATTAATAGCATTACATTTTATATAACACGATATCAGAAATAAAATTAATTAACAGAAAAAGTATAGTACCTGCATGCACTGATATAGCACTGATAGATAGTACAAATATGTACATTAAGCCACATAGCCCGAAAAAGGGTTTTAATGGAGTCCATGATTAAAGTTATTTTTAATAGAAAATATTACAAAGTTTATCTCTGTAAATCATCAACAATTCCAAACCCTGACTTGACTTGACAAATCTCGACATTCTGGACAATGAAGAATGGTATCCGTTAATTATAGTAGAGTGTTGATTGAGGAAAACCGAAATTATTTACGAGTTTATGGGAGGGGATGTTGAACTGGATGAGTGGCGACAAAGAAGATAAGTCAATAATACAAGTAATAATTTTGAAAATGTAAATTAGATCAAAGTCTTTCCTACGTATTTCTATTTCTAAAGAAGAAAGGAATGAAGTTTGTTCAATGTCATCAGTTGGAACCTAGTTACTTAATTAAATTTTCTATAGACGTATATACGCGATTTCGTCGATTTTCCGTCTTACGTGGACGAAGTCAGTGCGGCGACGACGCGGTGCGACGTGACGCAAACATTTCAGATGGATGAAATCTCTTGGAAGCGTCGTCCCGCGTGATAAATAACAGGCGACGACTGCCGCGTTGCAGCGCTGGACTTCAGCGACAATTTGATATTTTCGCCTGTAGTGGACACGACTGTGTTTGCTATTCTTCAACGTGGTTAAAGAGGAATTTTGTTTATGGGCCAAATTAATTGTTATTTTCTTAATGTCACGGAAATATCAAAGAAAAAGACAAAATATAATAAAAGACTCAATGTACTTTTTAAACGAGATGTATGACGTAAATGACAGATTATAACAATGCTTATGAAAAAAAAATCTCAAGGAAACTGACCGACTTTTCTACATTAAAGCTAAGAAAATATTATGAATACAAATAAAATAATATTAGTTGGACTTCTTTGAGGTACATATTTCTATAAAGTGGTGTATTTATGATAAGTTTTCAAATAATAGAAAAAAAACCCTTGCGTTTGTCTATGATCAATGGCAGCGACTGAAGTAGCGGGAGCAGGAGGTGTAATGGACACTTAGGACAGCGTTGTTGGTTCGCATCTCTTCGCTTTAAATCGCTGTCGCAGTCGCCTTTGCTCGACTTCGCTAACGCAGGGCTATCCTTGAGACAAACGGCGTTTGGTGCGGCCTTTGTCAAAGTAACACCAAAAGTAGTAATAAATACAATTAATATTGTAATAATTTGTATAGCGCCGTTTTTGTGCTAATAACCTCAAGGTATTTGTAACCTTGTCTGTAAATTTTATGTTTTAAGTAACAAGCTCCCGTTAGACAAACTACCAAAAAGTAGTTCATCGGGACTTTTTGTATTGTATTTTTCTCTTGTATGAATGCATCGTTTTATTAAAAAAAATACAATATTTATCATATCATATCAATTTGAATTTTTTTTTAAGAGATCCCAAATGGGGAGAGTGATAGTGGATATGAAAATATTCATAATGCACATTCCGAAAGCAAAAACACCATGCTTTAAAATGAATTATTATTTTTTCTTCATTTAAAAAAAAGTTATATGCTTAAATTATTATATTTAAATTGAAAAGTGTGTGAACTTTGAATAAAACATAAATAAAACCTGATGTTTTTAAACACTTTTTATAAAAAAAAATCCTAGCATTAAAAAAACCTTTGAATTCTATAAGTTTTGTGTTAAAACGTTTCGGTTGAATATCCCTGTCCTCTAGGAAACATATTCATATTTCTGCTCTTTTGGACACAATATAGGTTACCAATGCACAATGCCTGTCTGACGTCATAGATGTAAAAAAATTCTAATTTCGTATCCAGAACAGGTAACCTACCATCAAGCTGACACAATAACCTAAAATCGTATTCTGACATATCTGTCGCTACACTTCTCAGACATCCCCGCCCTTGATAGAATCGATGGGCGGAATCGGAACTTCTGTCATGTAAGTCCCGACATAAACCAGAATTGTCGCAAGTTACACATCATTAATAAAAAAGTACCATCACATACGTAAGTGCAGTAAATATATCTACTGCAAATAAACACACCCTTTTTATTGGGGAGGTTTATTTGTCCATCCGATGTCGTATTCGAATCTCAATCTTTCTGATCTATTGTTGAGCATTTTTTGAAAAGAGCATCTCCAATGGTTAGAAATGATTTTTGTGAACTGTAAATAGTTTTACCCTTTCTGTAAGGGCTGTTTATTTGACCAGTTTCATTCTACGACTTAGGTATATGCTACTTTCCAGTACTCCGTTTCTAAAATGGCGCAAATTAGTAAAAAAAACACAATCCCATCTTAGAGAGTTGCTTGTATATGGTGTATATGATTCTACCCTTTTGCGAGGGTGGTTTATTTTCCATGAAACGTTATTAGAACTACGTGAACACGCCGCTTTTCCATATTTCTTTTTAGTATTGCGCAAATTAGTCAAAAAAGCTAATCGAAACTTGGTATAAATTTTGTGTACAGTGTAAATGTTTTCGCCCTTTCGTGATGGTGGTATATTTTACCCGCAAGTTTCGTTCGTACTACGTTTACACCCCTCGGCGTCGGAGATTTAGTTTTGCGCAGGGCGGCATTTTGGGCGGTCGCGAGCAGCCGAAGCGGCGACGGAGAATGCCGAAGGGTCGCGGAAAATGCCGAAGTGTAAATGGGATAGAAAAACTGTGACTGTGCAATGTGCCCATAAGTGACAGTTTGAACTGATGAATTAATTTGATAATAATAATAATAAAGAAAGAGACGTAATCCCATGGAAAACTGTGCTTATCTTATAACAGCATCTCATTTTTTTTTTTAAATCGTGTTAAATGTTCGTCAAATAATACTCAAGGTGAAGAATTGTTATGACTGATTCTAGAACCATTTATTTGACATTTTGATTTTTGATATATTTTGTTTTATCATTTCTACGTGATTTTTAATATAATGTAGACATTTTAAAGTGCCTACACAGAAAATTGTGCTTAAATACGGTTGTGGAGAATTTATTTTTTGATATTTTGAAGAGTTGCGCTGGAGGTTTCATCTATTTTGAAGATATGTTTTGGATAAATTTTAGCTATTTATTAAACCATTTTCACGTAGGGGTAAGCAGAAAACATGAAACACTGTCCTGTCATACACTCATTGCTTCATCCACATGTATACGTCTCTCATACACGGTGTTCTGTTATTCCGACTCTTGACACGACCCGACAGCATTTGATTCCCCTGATTGTAATTGTAGCCTTTCTAGGGCGTCCGCAACTTCTACAGGAATATTCTGATTTCTACCCTGTGAAGGTTTTTATGATATTTTGCCGTGTTAGATTTATCTGGCAAAGGAAAGAGGAATTTTGTAGTAAGTAGATATGAGATCCCTATAGTGTTAACGTATTCGAACCACGTGTGACTTAATTATGAATTGAGATATCGAATGATTTTGGAACGGGTTTCGAAGGAATTAACCACAGGTAATTTTATTGACGACTGAGGACTACGTTCCAGGAATACATGGCACGATTGAGTTCATAAAATAATAATTGTGTCTTGTATCGATAATCGGAAAGTAGACCCCTCTGTCCCGTATGAAGATGAACGAGGAGTTTGTGCCAAGACAGACGAGTGTGGCGTTACATCTTTTCTGGCTACCCCTGCGGAAAAACGTTGTGAGGGTAAGCGAGAAAACACAGTACGCTTTCGGATTCTCGTCATTTACCAAGTCTATCATATCTAAACCATAAAGCAGGCAATCTGTTCTACTGACGTAGTTAACAAATACACTATAACAGCGTACCACTCCCTGTTCTACCGGTATTTTAATGGAATATGTTCTGACGAACTACCGTCATTGATCCCTTCCGCGCCGGTGCATAGTCGGGAAACATGCCAAACGCGCGCCCAACATTTGCACACGATTGACATTTGTCACATGAGAACGGGTCGCTTTCACGACACGTTTTTGTGTTCAACCGCTCGGCTGTGGAATGATCTGCCGCCCTCTGTGTTTCCTCTCACCTACAACATGGATCTCTTCCAGACCCGAGTTCAATCCTTCCCATCCTCTAAAAGACCCCCCACACAGCATCCCCAAAGATGATATAGGTCTTGAGGGAAATTATTTCCCCCAGAGCCTCCTGTGTGGAGTTATTGTAAAAAAAACAGCGAGCTCAGGCCTCATGAAATTTGCACAGATTTTTTCCACCAGAAGTTTCCAGATCAACGAAAATATTTTCAGCTCGCCACGTATAATATAATAAGTCTTTGAAATATCCTCATCATATTTCCATTCCACTTTCTACAAATGAATTATATTTCAGTATGGATTGGGCGAAACCGGGTTGTAAAGTTATTATAAACAAATTTAAATGGTTTGATTGTACGGATGGAAGATTTGCTAGGTCAACATGTGACAATGGCGTCACTCGACAGATACGCAAGCCGCGATATTATGAGTGACATTTCCCTTTGAAGTTCCAACAAGCAAAAACAATGGTCGGCCTTCGGGGGGTTTTAAAACGGATAATGTGGTCGGGGTAGGGATAGGGATTGGCTTAATTCGGTTGTATTGATTATTGTCTGTAATTGCGGAATCAACTTTGGCGTTATATGATGTTTTCTATTAC
Organism: Halesus radiatus; assembly: GCA_022606495.2. NCBI lineage: Eukaryota > Metazoa > Arthropoda > Insecta > Trichoptera > Limnephilidae > Halesus > Halesus radiatus. The sequence continues at coordinate 70,762 of JAHDVE020006958.1, read as the reverse complement.
AAAAAAAACGTACCCCCCTTTTGGAGCAAAAATTCTAATCTATTTTCTAATAAATTCTTCAGTTTTAGGATTCTTGACTGAAACTCTTCTTTGTAATCGTGTAAACAGTCAGAGCTCTGCTTTAAATGAGACTGTGTCTGTTCTACGGAGATTTTCATTGATTGAGCTCCCAAGAACATTGAACAAATGGCTGCCTAGCTGTTTTGTTTAGAGATTTTAAACAATTTATTGAGATAGAGTTGTTTTTCATCTGCTGAAACATTAGAAGACAAATTTATCAAAGGATACTTTTATGATAATTAAGAATTCCCTACTTCACAGCTTCTGGTTCATGCAACAAAATTCTTCTCTCGTTATATTTGTATGGATTTTGATATTAGCGAGTGGGTGTTACTCGAGGTTTTTTTTAAGGATTTTTTTTATTCTGCAATACAATTTTTTTGTTCTGCAATATAATGTTTTTATTCTGCAATATAAATTTTTTGTTCTGCAATATAATTTTTTTATTCTGCAATATACATTTTTTAGTCTGCAATATAATTTTTTTATTCTGCAATATACATTTTTTAGTCTGCAATATAATTTTTTTATTCTGCAATATACATTTTTTATTCTGAATTATAACTTTTTTAATATGCATATAGAGGTATATTGAAATAACATTCTTGTTTCATTTTCAATAGCTTCGATATGTGTATCTCTTTTTTGCCAAAATCTAGATATTTACACACACTGCTTTTATATTCTAAAATCATTTTTGCAAGTAAGCAAATGTTAGTGTCTATTGTCTATTTAATGTACCATAAAGTATCATATAGTTATATCTACCATTATAGATAAACGTCAGTTCGGTTTTGTTTTGATTTTTTTATTGCCCTTGTTGCTATCGTTGCGCATTATTACCTAAATACATAATACATTGAATACGTATCTCACAGCATGCCCAATAATCTAATATACATGATTGCACACCACTGTTCATAATTTACATTATTAAGGTGGTACTAAAGACGTACCTTGTTGTATTCCCGCATTCGTCAACAGCCTCACGTTTAACTACTCCCCGCTTCGTGCCTGATGCCTGATGTACTCACTTTTCTAATCGATTCCTTTCCTCATCCATTTCTCCTTTTATTTTAATGACTTCTTTCCTTTACCCCCTTCCGTGTCCTTCCCAAACCTTTTCTCCGAGTTCTTCTTTCTCTTTTCTCATTTTATGTGTTCTTTTACACTCCGTTTTCCATCCTTCTCTTGAATATTTAAACGTTTTCTCTTCATGTAATGTAGGAGTTATGTCCAGTACGTGTTCTTTTTACTGAAGGGTTTTACTTTCCGACGTTGCGTCTTACATCTTTCATTCTTTTGTTCTTTTGGATTCTTTCTTAATTCCAAGTCTTTAAAGTCTTCATTCATTTAGCATCCTTTTTGTTTTAAGCGACGCATTCAGGCTCATATCGTGTGGTGAAAATACTTAGAAATATATAAAAAAAAATAATCCTCGAAAGGTTTTCAAACAGATCAATTTGTTTTTAAAAATTTAATGTAAATCAAATTTAATAATGTTATTCTTGAGTTCTGCAAGTATTTTTAGTTTTCATTATTGTGACATATGTTTCGGCTGTCGCCGTTTAAAAACCCGTCCAAATTAGAATGGGTGGGAGTAAATAAAATCATGTAAATAAGTTGTCACAATGTGGATTAACCGCAGTTTGAAAATGGCCTTGAACGCCGAAACAGCTGTCACAATAATAAAAACTAAAAATGCTTGCAGAACTTAATAATAACATTATTAAATTTATTTCACATTAGATTAAAAAAAATGACTGCTATTAAAAAAATTGCAATTAATAGAGCAATTTGTGTTTTAATATGTTTTTGTTTTTTAATGTAATATTTTTTTTCAATTCTGACAACAGATGTCGCTTTGATGATTGTTATAAAAGCTTTGAATAATCAAGTGTATACTACACTTACTATACTACACTTTTTCACGGATAATTTGGCAGTGGTGTCACTACAATAGTGTACATAGTTATAATAAATTTAGAATTTATGAAAAATAATTCAACACTCAATTTACGCAACTAAAGCTTACAGCGCGATGGCGCTGGGCAGCACTCTAACGGTTAATATATAATATACTGTGAATCAATAAATACATATAAGAGCTAATAAGAAGCTACAAGAGACTAAAAGAGCCAAGAAGAGCAAGAGAGGCCACGACGTGGCAATTAGATACAATAAAATATTTCCCCACCTTCCTCTTCCCTTTCTCCTTCCCCTCCTCGATACCTTCAGCCACACAACATCCCCCAATTGGGGATGACATAGTCTCACTGGCTCCAGACGGTTGGGAGCAGTTGGGACTCTTGTGGGGTATTCATATAAAAAAAGACCAGGAAAACTAAGAAGAAGGAAGAAATGGCCAGAAGATCTAAAAAGAACCAAGAAGATGTGAGAAGAGACCAAACTAAAAACGACAGAAGCTTGAGACAAGAAGAAACAGAAAGCAAAAAGAAGCGGGAAGCGTGAAACGAAAACCATCGCCCAAGTATTCCTTCCTATCCTAAATTCCAAAATTGACTTATTAGGTTGCCTCCTTCCTATAAACAGAGCACGTGTTCCAAGTCCTAACAAAACAGTGCCCCCTGGTGTACCGGTCTCACCGGGACAGGAGTGCTCCTGGCTGGGGTGGCACATTCGTATCGTATCGTAATCAATATGCTTACTGTGTATCCTGACGAGGGAAGCTTCGCTTCTGAAACAAGTTGATATTTATATTTTAAACAGTGAGCTAAGTATTTCTTATTAATTTTATTATAAAATTTTTCATCAAAAATTCACGTACAAGTTTCCACCGGCATTACACAACCAGTGACCTTGAATTTTCCATTCGTTTAATGATTTCTTTACCTTAAATAATAAATTAAAATTGTCGAAAAAAAAATGGCGTGTTATGTAAAAACGTTTTTATCGCTGGATAAAGTTATTTTGTTGCGTGACTCCTTTAGTGTTTAACTATTTAAGGGAGCTACCCAAGGAGCCAAGGGCAGGGCTATTAAAGTAATGTATGCAGCGGCGGTTGGTTTGAAGGGCTGGTATTTAGGTCAAGAATGTAGGCCACCTCGGGGTAGGCGTAGGCACGGGCAGAGCCGGGTACTTTCCGCTTAGCTCACAGCTACGTAACTAGCCATCACAGATAAGCAGGCGTTTGTATGCATGGTTTACGGATATTTGCGATATGGTGGGGCGTGTGTTGTCTGTATACTTGCGACTTCTTGGTACGGACTGAGAATTGTAATAAGTAATAAGTACGTCCGTACGTCGATGGCAGCATATTGCATATTTACTGTATTTAAGTGGTTTGGGCATGTGGAGCGAATGAACGAAAAAAGGAGTGTAATAAGAATGTATGACGCGAATGTGGATGGAAGAAGAAGCCGGGGACGCCCGAGGAAGACATGGCACTATCAAGTGAATCAAATACTTGAGTCGGCCCATGTCAGAAGTCGAAATAATAGAAGAGAATGTATGAGACGATGTATGAATGTGAATGAAGCAAGATGTGTATGTCAAAATCGAGTTGTTTGGCGGTCCGACCTCTCTGCATACCCCTGCGGCGAAACGGCGCGATGGTTAGTTAGTTAAGTCCATACCCCTTTGGCTACTTAATGTCTATGTAATGTCCAAACTTACACGTGTAGGCGGCCACAGAGGAGGCTCTGAGGAAAATAATTTTCCTCATGTGTCATCTTTGGGGATGCTGTGCGGATGGTCTATTTAAGGAAAGGAAGGAGGACTATTAAAAGAGGAAGTTCTGAATAAGGGGGTCTTCCTCGCAGATGGTGGGCAGACGAATCAGCCGCAAAAACCTAACCCCGTGAACCTGGGTAGCCATGCTAAGTCACCTGCCAAATGAAATGAATTCTTTCCGGGGCGGGAGGTACTGCCTCCCAAATTTAAACATAACAACAATATCTATAGTACTAACATCTCTTATATACAGATAAGCTTCTACGTTTGTGTTACCCTGCTTCGCCCGAGACTCGAAACTTTTTTTTGTAATTTTTTTTTCGGTAATTTGTATGTATGTCTTATCTTATTTTTTAACAGTTGCAAGATATTTGAAAGCTCCATTGCTAATTATAAATTAAGTTACTAGCTGAAAATAGTGTCGTTGGATTAGAAATTTCAAACGTGAAAATCTTAAAATTTTACATGTAAGTAAGAAAATAATTTAAAAAAAATCGAAATTATGAATTCTCACGACAGAAATATTTATAATATTTTTAATTTATATTACAGTCCTCCATTACATTATTTCCGTCAGGGTAATCTTATTCATTAGCAATTCTCGTACCGTGTCCGCGTATATCGTTTTTCCCGAGTTTATTTTTTAATAATTTTGACATCTTGACATTGAATATTTGAATTATCGGAATAATGAGGAACTCCAGTAAAAAATACATTCATTTAAATCAGCAAACACCGATTCTGAATATGTAACTTTTATTATTTATAATTATACGTTGAATTTATAAATCGTTATTTAAAAGTGTATAAAAAATCATCTCATCAAAACACTTCGTTATGTTGGTACCGTTGCATGTGGAACATCTGACGTTACGTTGCGAATTCTGTTTTTAGATTAGTATGGATATTTTTGGCGTACTCTACACCATAGGCTTCCCATGGCCTGGAAGATTGCACTCGTCCTTCGAGGAACATTTCTGTAGCGCTGCAGTATATTGGTAGACTATTCACGGTATTTTTGTATTCTCCGAGGATTGCTGTCACGGTAGTCATTATAATAATAATATAATAATAATAATAATATTTATTTGAAACATACATTATTTGACAGAAATATTTCAGAAGGCTTTGACTGTCCAACTAGGAGCAAATCCCGTTTTAGGACAGTCAAATTGATAAGATTAGTTCATATTAATATACATACACATAAAAGAATATAAAACAATCCATAAAGTAAATTCAATAAAAAAAAGAAAAAAAAAGAGTTTTTTTTAAATTTTTTTTTAAGTATGTTGCAATTTTTAAATTAGTGTAGAATAATAATGAATTACAAATGAGATGTAAAAGTTTAAAATATAAAGTATACAAGTTTAAAGAATATAAGTTAAAGGTATGATATGCATTTTTTAGTTTACTGTAGAGAAATAATAAATTACATTTGAGATGTAAAAGTGTATAGTGAGAGTAAAGTTTAAAGTATAAGATTCTAAAGTATGATATGCATTTTTAAATTAGTGTAGAGTAATAAAGAATTACAATTGAGATGTACAAGTTTAAAATATAAAGTATAAAAGTTTGAAAAATAAATTATTGAGTATGATATGCTTTTTTTTTTACAATAAATTTAGTGGGTAGTAATAACGAATTACATATGAAATGTAAAAGTTTAAAGTATAAAGTATAAAAGTTTAAAGTATACAAGATTAAAGTATGATGTGCATTTTTTTTTTTGATTTAGTAGTAGTGATGTATTACATAAGAAGGTTTTATTAAAATTGTACATACATATTAATGAGCATATGTTCGCTTTTGACCCTCCCTAAATCGAGAAGCCATACATTGATCAGTTCACGCAGGACGTTTGTACTTTTCATTTTCCATGTATTGGGTATTATGTTGAATAATTTTGGTCCTAAGTATGAAAATTGTCTTTGAGCAAGGGATGTCATGGTTTTTATTGAAACTATTGGATTACTTCTTGAGTGTCTGGTGTCGTGATAGTGCTCGATAGATGGGTAGTGGTGACGTTGTTTATGTGTGTGTAATACAATTTTCCTGATATACAGTTGTCTGACATCAAGAACTTGCATTTCTTTGAATAATTCATCACTGGGGTACCTGAAGGGTTTTTTAAGGATGACTCTTATTAGGGATTTTTGCGCTTTTGCCAGGGGGTCCAAAATTGTTTTGGCACAACCGCCCCATCCTAAGGATGCATATTCAAGTAAAGAATTACACATGGCATAATATATTGATTTTAGATCTTTTACGTTTAGAATGTTTCTAATAGTTATGAAAAGGTGAGTGAGTTTTCTGACTTTTGTGGCAATTGAGATGACGTGTTCTTCCCATCTTAGGAATTTATCAATAATGATTCCTAAATATTTTACACTATCCACGCATTCTAAGTTATTGCACGTACAAGTATTTATTTCATTGCAAAGGTGAGCAGTAATATTTAGAACATCTTTAGGTTGTCCCGCTTGCGTTGCACTGAAACGTATGAATTTAGTTTTATCCGTATTGAGAGTAAGGAGGTTATTGTCTAACCATTGCATAACCTTGTTTATACCAATTTCTGCTTTACTATGAACTTCGTTCCAGGTTTTGCCTTCATAAATCAATACTGTATCATCAGCAAAGGTGATGATGTGATCAGCAAGGTTACTGTTACATAGGTCATTGATGTATATATTGAACAAAATAGGCCCTAGAGTACTTCCTTGGGGTACACCAAATCCAATATTGGCTGGTTCGCTTAAAGTATCATTGATATTAACTCTTTGGCTTCTGTTTTCTAAGTAGCTACCCAGCCATTTAAATAGTTGTCCGTGTATACCTATTAGCTGTAGTTTTTTCAAAAGAATTTTATGCGAGATGGTGTCAAAAGCTTTAGCTAAATCTAGGAAGATCGCGATGCATTTAATTCCTCCGTCGATATTATTGGAGATGATTTTCGTCAGTTTAGCAATAGCATTTTCGGTACCTAATCCTGTTCGGAAGCCATATTGTCTCTTAGAAAGTATGTTATTATGTTCAAGGTAAAGAGTGAGACGGTTCTTAACAATTTTTTCAATGATTTTTGAGACCGAGTTTAGCAGAGATATTGGCCGGTAATTTTGAATCTGCGACTTATCTCCGTTTTTGTGAATCAATGTAATAATTGAGTGTTTTAAATGATCAGGGAATATGCCCGATTGGAAGCTTAGATTAGAAATGAACGCTATCGGAGGTGCTATGGATGATTTTATTACTTTAAGCAGATTTGTTGAGACTTTATCTGGTCCACAAGCATTCGATGTCTTTAGGTCGTCGATTAGTTTTAAAACTTCGTTTGATGTTGATTGGATATTTTCTATCTTATGCTCGAGATTAGAGGTGATTAAGTTGGCTAGTTCGGTTTCAGTTTTATTACATTTTAAAATAATTTTTTTTGCAAGCGTGGCTCCCACTGACGTGTAATACTCATTAGCAAAATTCGCCATATTTTTGGGATTGGAAGAGTCTATGTTATTGATGTTCAATGTTTTAATTTCGGAAGACTTACTGTTTTTTGTTTTACTAATATCACGAAATGCTTCCCACAATCGTTTTGGAGAGTATGTATTTTCGTAAATGAACTTTTTATAGTAATTTTCCTTTGTAAATTTAATTAATTTTTTACATAAATTCCTGTATTTTTTGTAATGAGCTAGTGCTAAAATATTATCTGGATACCTTTTCGCCTTTTCATGAAGTTGGTTTCTTCTGTGGATAGATTTAACAAGGCCAGGAGAGATCCAGGGGGTGAGTTTAAACTGGCTGTTTGATATGCGTTTCTTGCTAGTATTTTTAGATATATATGAATGTAGTTTACTAGTGAATTCCTTCATCGCAATGTTCGTGTCAATTTGGTCAAATACGTTTTGCCAGTTTTCTGAACGCAAGTCCTCAAGTAAATTAGTGTAGTTTGTTCGAGGGACGTATTTAATTTTAGCAGTTGGGGGAGGTTTAACTTTGAGGCAGAGGGCTGTAGTATAGTGATCCGAAATCGATGTGTGGATAACAAATGAGTCAATGAAGTTAATATTTTTTACATTTATATGGTCTAAACAGGATTTAGTCGCGCCCTGTTCACGAGTGGCAGTGTTGATTGTCTGAACAAAACCGTTTTCAGCAAGAAGACATAAATAATCGTTTGCTTGTTGGTGATATTGAGGAATAGTATTAATATTGAGATCGCCTATAATGATTTGACGTGTAAATTTTTTTGAACTATTGATGGTTGATTGAAGCGAATTCAAAAAAGTGTCGATGTTTTGAAAAGATGGTGATCTATAAATTGCAAAAACACATAAATAATTATTAAGTACAATTTTTAGACAGTTTGCTTGCGATAATACAATTTCGTCGACTTGCGCTTGAATTCCGTCCCTTATGTAAACAACAATCCCACTAGATTTATTAATATTTATAGTTGTGTGATATTCTGTGTAGGTGTTTATAATTTTAGAGGTATAATCTTTATGGATCCAACATTCCGATAATATTATGACATCGAAAGTATAAGTAAATTGATCGAGGAATATCAAGAAATCATCAATGTTTGATGAAATACTTCTGATATTTTGATGAATTATTTTTAAATTATAAGAATTCCAACAATAATTATTTAAGCTTTTAAGATCGTCTATCACATTCATGGTACAAGTTATATCGGTATCATTATAAATATCACATGGTAATTGAATCATAAAAATATTCAATTGAACGTTGACTCAATAAATGTTGCAGAATTTGTGGATTAACTTCCAAAGCAAGTACGAGAATAACACAGGATACAGCAGTGTATACAAAAATAATTATAACCATAGTAGTCCCACATAAGTGATTGCAAAAATAATAAGTATTGGAGTTGGAATTGCGGAAACAGTAGCATATTATAATAACACATGTAGATGAGCGAGACAAGACATACCTCGAGAGTGTATTTAGTTCGAATAATACAAACTTATAGCGATGCCAAATTGGATTCATTCGATATCGTAATTGCCTTTGCTCCTTCATCCTTCCGAACATATATTTGTCCCGCTTTAATCCAGGTAAATCTGTATTTTTTGTCTTGAGCCACTTGCCGGGTTTTGAAATATAGGTGGTTAGTACGAAATGTCAGTTGTTCTGAAACATAGATCGCCAAGCTGGGGCCGGCGATACCGATGTTCGACGTGTTGAGTTTGTCTTCTCTATTGGGATTATTTTTGTTGAATGTTTTAACATCAGACAGAAGTTGATTTCTTGCGAGATTAGACTTTAATTTCATGATAATTGATCTCGGTTTCTTCTGGTTATTATTTTTTGCTGATCGATAAACAGCATCGAGGTCATTTAGTCGAATGGGAGAACCGGTTGTTTGACAAATGTTAAAAACAATGTCTTTCAAAATTTCGCCTTCGGTTTCTGGGATACCTCTAATCTCCAAATTATTGGCCTTGAGGGTTCGTTCTTGGAATTCTGCGCCATTTTCGAGCACCACAATTCTGGCTTCCAAAGCTGAGTTCTTTGTTGATAGCTCATCATTGCGGAGCTCAACCTCGCGGATTCTGGTCAGTAAGTCTTCGTACTGCGCACTCATGAACTGAATACTTTCAAGTATTTTATTGTTTTGTTCCATGATGTCATCTTGTTTTTTTTTCCAATTTAGTAGTTTTGTTCATAACTAAATCCTGAAGGTCTTCTAGATTAGTCGGCCTCTGAGCGGCAGACGATGACGATGATGTTTTGTTGGCCATATTTTTTTTGAACGGCTCCAAAGGTGTGTTGTCGCTGGATATCTCCGTCGGGATAGTAGTTCCAATAGCGGCGGATTTCATGTCCCTTTTACACTGCTTGCACTTCTGTTGTGTTCGACGTTCTTGAGAAAGTCTACGGTAAGTATTTTCTGTTATCCCTCCACAAGCTAGATGATAGGTACCTTTGCAGGCCGAGCACACAAATATCGACTCGTCAGAGAGAATCACTTCAGGACATACACGGCAATGCATTATGAATACTATTTATGTACTACCGACACACTTTTAAAACTTTTGAAGTATTTATTTTTTTACTTTTAACTTTTTTCCAGTAAACTATGTAGGATCACTTTGTTGTGATTTTAAAATATGTTTGGACTTGTATCCAGTCAGGAACACTATAGGTAACTTCCCGATTTTTTCGTTTTATCACTTTAAATAAACTTTTAGGCGGAGCTAAAAATAATATGAACTTGTCAGTGAGTTGTTAGTATTGGGATATATATAATATCCGGTCAGATGCTCTACCGTTGAGCTACGTCGGCTTATCGCAAACCCGCCAAGTTAATCAATATATACTAGTGTTCCATTCAATAATTACTGTTTTTTTTAATTATATTTTCACCTGTAAACAACCAACTTTTATTAGTATGAGAGAGGCTTGTAACGGCTAAATCCCTCAAATAGATGGCGTCGAGACAAATTATGTCTACATTTTATTGGTGAAAATTGCTTTGACTTGTCAAATATTTATTAATTGATAAACTAAAGTTCTTAAAAACTTAAGACAAGATTTTTGTGCATAGCGCAAAGGGTAACAATTATTTTTATAAACAATAATTATTAGCCTGAAACACTTATCCAAATTGAAAAAAACCTTTCCGAGCAAAGATAAATGTCGCCGACAGGACTCGAACCTGCACCCTTCTGATGTCCGGTCAGATGCTCTACTGTTGAGCTACGTCGGCTTATCGCAAACCCGCCAAGTTAATCAATATATACTAGTGTTTCATTCAATAATTACTGTTTTTATTATATTTTCACCTGTAAACAACCAACTTTATTTTTACTAATAAAATTTCGAGAAATATTGAAAATAACGCCCTTGTGGTGATTTTATCACGAAATCGGCGCTATATAATCCAAATATTATTGATATTATAATTATTACCGAACTCTTCTAGCGATGGGTCATGACTCAAAGATTGAAGTCACGGTAAAAGCTTAATATTTTCGGACGACTCAAAAGTACGACTCAATTGAAGGATCGGTCATTTAAAAGCCGCCAAATATTAAAAGCTCGTCGTGGCTCCCATGACTCCAAGCTCATACGACTCCCAGTTCATGCGCTTATTCTCCAGTTCCTACGACTCACAGCTCATACGACTCCCAGTTCATGAGCTTATACTCCAGTTCATACGACTCACAGCTTATACGACTCCCAGCGTATATTTGTAGGTACATAATATCCAGATAGTGGACTGTTAGGTGCCGTTCACGTGCTACACTGTGTCTACATACGAATACATTCCGTAATTATTCTTATCTCTACACACCTAGACGACAAATACTTTAAGATGCATCATGGCGCCAAATATTAATTGAAATCCCACGGTCGTGGGCATAATTTAGCCTTGTAAAAGTTGGACACGTATATGATGATTTTATAAAAATAAAAATAGAATATAAAAAAGACCTTATTCAAAGATGTGTCATCGTAGAAATGCGTAAGAATACCATCGAACATCTGAGATATGTTTATCTTTTTCGATAAATAAACAATATTTCGTCGTTCAACGGTTTGTCAAAAAGAGTTATAGTTTAAATGAGCAGTGGTACGGTTTACCAGAAGTCGTACACTCACGGCTCATAGAAATGAGCCAGCACAAATAAACGACTCATGGCTAAACTATTCACTTCTTTTATGTGTTCTTTACTTTACGACACATGCTGAAGAAAAACACAATTACAATGTTAATTGTCAGAACATCTCTTAGTGAATAATCGCGTCCCACTTGACAACGAGCCTAAACCTTTACATATAGAAATAAAGGGTCTTAGATTAAATTTACCTGAACAATTATAAATTAATAAACGAAGGAATGGTCCTAATATAATGTTATGTAACAAAGCTCGCCATAATTTAATAGGAGAATCTAGTCGTTTGTAAAATACATCTAGCCGCTCGTGGCTAGTTACGAGCCCCGACACCTGCGGCGCCACTTCCACCAAGCCCGCTTACGGAGTGGCAAATTGGCGGTCATTCTTACGAGACCAGCCATACAATCCAGAGGTGCGTACAACGTGCCCTTGGGCACGTGGCCGCCCTGCGTGGTTTCTGGCGTCATCTTGCCTTCCGTGCATTTAGTACATTTTAAACTCATTGTCTTTGCATAAACCTAATTAGTAAAGTCAGTGATCCAGTGCATTAACTTCCCGTGAGTCACAAGATGCTGTCTGTGTGGGACTCAGCGTTCCTCGGCGTCACCTTTTTACACACCGATCGACCTATGTAAGCAGTAACTATTTCCTCTTTATATGTGCTGTAAATCAATATGTTCAAAGTAAATTGTCCGATTTTAGACTCACCAGAGAGAGAGAGAGAGAGAGAGAGAGAGATATTTGAACCGCAGATAGGTTATGTACTGCCCATTGTTATTGTATCCCCGTATGTATTTCTTGTGACTGCCTTCCCGTAAAATAAACCCTGTCTAGAAAACTCACTTCTTTTCTTTGGTAGTTGAGTACCTTTTTCCAATGAGCCCGGCATGAGGCTGTTGCCGACTCACAACTGCAGAAGGGTTACCGTTCTAATCGCTGAGCTATCCAGGTAAGCTTAGAGTCGGGCGCCCTTCGCCCGGCCTCCAGGTGAGTTTAACCTAACCTGCTACTTTTACACTGTCGCTCCAACATGCTTTAACTGCCTTCTATTACACTGCTGGCCAACTTGGGGCCTTCTATTACACTGACGCTGTATCGTGGGGCCCGTACTTTTGCACTGGCGGCCAACGTGGATGGTATCTATTCCCTTCTATTACAATAACATTAATTAATTAAATTAAGGAAAATTATATTTACACCGCTTCTCAAAATAATAAAACACATTTTTAAAAATTAATTAAGGAAACATTACCAGTTAAATACGGAGAAATACATTATAAATGTGAAAACCTCACAGAATAGATAATTTGAATTATTTTCTAACCGATTTACGGTTATAACAATAATAAATCATTATTTTTCAAAACCGTCCAAAATAGGATGGAGTGGGAGTGAATAAAATCATATAAATAGGTCGTCACGATGTGGATTAACCGCAGTTTGAAAATGGACTTAAACGTCGAAACAGCTGTCACAATATTAAAAACTAAAAATATTCGCAGAACTTTATAATAACATTATTAATTTTGATTTACATTAATTTAAAAAAAAGCAATTACAATGACTCGGTTAAAAATACCCGTTGAAAAACAGGGTGAAACTGGTCGTATATTAAAAAAATAAATGCAAAAGTTATTCATTGAATATCACCATTCCCCACAACAATAAAAAAATACAATTTTATCACGACTCTTGAGTACTTACTTATTACTTGTCTTTGCCCATTATTGAAGTATGGGACCTATGATTCTGCTTTTCATTTATCATGGTAAGAAAAATAAAATGATTTACATCATTACTTTCCACGACATTTCCACATACTTTATCACTTTCGGGAAATGGAAGTCCCATCTGATTGACAATTTAAATTTCCCTTATAACTGACTTGTTTTTAGGGGTGGGTTTTCCAATAATTGAGCATTTTATTTGCCACGAGGCGAAATGAAGTCGCCTAGGTCAGTTAATAGATGGGACTGGGAGATATTGGAGCTGGTCCCGAGGGAAGACGGAAATAATTGGGTCACCCAGGCGGCCCTGGACCCGGCCTCCTTCACCCCCCATCCCCTACCCCCTCCAGACCCCAGCCTAGTGGAGTGAAACAATTAAAAGCCAAGCTGAGAAGCGCTAGCAGTTGAGATTGACAATGCACGTACTTAATGCCCCACATCTACTTTTGAGAGGAGGTTTATTGGTCTAAAGAGCAATTAGTAATGACTTATTTACGTTCACCGTTTCTTAGCTTTCATAAGTGTAGAAGGTAACTGTGTGATTATGTGAAGGTACCTTCAGATCGTGTAAGATACACCTACCTACTATCCGCTGTCACGAAGCTATCAACCTAGAACCTGGCGAGCGTTGAATTGTGGAGCCCCATGGCAGAAGCGTATATACACATGTACTCGACCCGTAGTCCGTACATAATAAGTCTGTCATGATGACTTTAGTGGTAGAACAGAGTCTATGCCATCCAGCGTCAAGGGTGATAACTGATTAAAAATATTTGATTTCTGGCGAGTAGGTATTATTTGAATAAATTAAAATATTGTTTGTTTCTACATTGTTTCCAGGTGGGAGATGTTATCAGTTTAACCCTGGTCAGAGAAAACCGTTGAATTCAGATTTATTTTGGTTGTGATTAGATTCGAATACTCAGGTACTCCCCAGGCTTCCCCTTGTCTTTCCCCCCCCCCCACACATTTACCAAGTGAAAATTCTATAGGCCTCAGACTGACAGACTCACACGTAATCACATTTTCTTGCGTAACTACGGACAACAAAACAAATTCTCCGAAATAGAGCAATGCGAATAATATTAAACAGAAATATTCAAAAGTAGCTAAAATGTTAATTAATTCGGCTAACAGTGAAATAAATGTTGACATTGAACGAAATTATTTTTAAACATAAAATAAGGAACAATTTATCAACAAAATATTTTTCTAACAATATTATTTACAACATGGACATTCACAGATAAAATACAAGAATATGTAAGGAAATTATAGACTACCTAAAAATGGTTTTCTAAATATTTCGAAGGTATGTCTATAATTACTTCTACCAATTGTAAGATCTAAAGAAAATATTTTACCTTCGATCTCATATTTAACTATGAAGCAGATTTTATTATTAACGGTGTTGGCCCAGTTAGTGAAGATATCTAACTGTCGGTTGGTGCCTATCCAACATATGAGGATATCGTCTACATATCTGAAATAGTATAGTATGTATTTAGCTAAGGGAGATTTAAGAATTATTTTTTTCAACATAATCCATAAATATCTTTGATAGAATTGAACTTAACGGTGATCCCATGGGAAAACCATCATTTTGTTGATAGTAGGTATCGTTGAAAAGAAAATAATTTGTTTCTACACAAATTTTAATGAGTTGGAATAACTATTTTCTTATCACCGGGTTGATATTACACTTTTCAAGCATATTTTCAATTATTATAAGGCACTCTTTAATGGGGATGTTGCTAAATAAGGATTTTACGTCTAAAGAAATGAACTGACAGTATGTGGAAGATTAACATTTTAAATTTTATTAACTAGTACTATCGAGTTTTTAGCGCTGTAACGCGGTGAAAAATTTGTATATTTTTTGAAGATGAATTAAGTTTTTTTGCCAAGTTTGTTGTAGGAGTGTTAATAAAATATACCACGGACCTTATGGTAATATTTTTCTTGTGGATTTTAGGTTGGCCATACAGAGCTGGAGCTCTTGGGTTCATAAACCTGGTGTTTTTCTTGGACCATTCGGTGGGAAAAAATGGCATTACAACTGTTTATAATGATGTTAACCTTATTAACAATTTTATTAGTTGGATCTTTAGATAAAAATTTTAAATCTTATGTTAAGAAGAAGTCTTCCACCTTATTAATGTAGTCTATTCTATCCACTATTACGATTGAGCTACCTTTATCAGCTTTGGTTATTGTTAGATTATTATTTTTAATTTAATTCCCGATTTCAATTAATGTTTGGGTTTCTGTTCTGTTTTTATGTTGTTTTTATTTTTTTAGTGTTTTCTCTAAAATAACTGCCGTGACGTGTTTCGTTAAGTTATTATTTTCCACTTTGCGCAGAGACATTTCGGTGTCAATAGCTAATGATTATATTTGTTTACGTGTTACTATAATAAAATTACTAAATTTGATTTACATTAAATAAAAATATATATATATCAATAATGGAATAATGAGGCTACTTCGACCCCTTGAAATAACAAAGTTCCAACTGACACGGCAAAGTTATGCGACAATGAGTCTTAAAATTACCTTCTACAGAACACACTACCGCATGACATTGGTGTGTCAGATGGAATATTTTTATTCAAAGGGGCCGACTAGCATTTTTAAAAAGCTTTGTGGCTCGTGTTTTAAAAGATAATATCTTTTGCCTTTCTCGCAGTTTTTTATTACAAATTGTTTTTTTTTTATGGTTTTCACTCATTAAGGGCGATCGATCTTGGCCATGTATAATCAGTTAGATTTTAGTGGCACAGGTTGTTCTTACAATTAGTTGCTTCTAAACAGATATTATATTTGGGCAAATAAGTTTCAGTGTAAATTTATGTGTTTTAATCCCCAATCACTTGATTCTGAATGCCATTCCTATAAATACATTAAGCTAAACATTTAGGCGGAGTTGAGACGTAGAAGGCGGGGAATAATGGTAGGGAGTTCTATTTTAAATTTTACCAATTCATGCACGAAGTTTGGAAATTGGTCATTATTAGGAAACTCAAAAAAATATGGTCTAGAGTATCCTCTGACCCACAATCACAGTAAGGAGAGCTGACTAATGGAACCTCGCAGTCATCTCGCCGACTACGACAAGAAGGGTGACCTAGTCTCATTCGAGTTATGGAGGAAATATATTTATGAAACCGGGCTTGACAGGAATAAAAGGTTGTATTAATGAGTACTGATGACCCTTTGTTAGAGAATATATTTTCCATCCAGATGACCATTGGAGTTTGTATTTACTCTTTAGAATAGGGAAGTAGTGTCTAACTGGAACAGGAATATCACTTAACGGACCGTGAACAGTGGCTTCCTTAGCAATGGAATCCGCTGAAAGTCAATGTAGTATCAAAGAGGATTTTGAGGTCTTTAATTAATGTTTTTTTTTAAATCTTGTAGCCTTTATACTGTACGACAAATAAAATTGTCTAATGTTACGAGCGAAGGAAATTATTTTGCATTTGCTTACGTTTTTATTGCAACATGCTAAGATAACACCATTAACATAGTAAGTGGGCACACTTATGTAGAATGTGATTAAGTCCTCAATCTGAATAAACTGTCCTCGTCCGAGGCTACGCGAAATACCAACGTTTAAGCTGTATGATAAATATGACAATATCAAGAGGTCCTACCATACATTCATATAGCTTATCTCGGAGGCACATCCCGAGAGCTCAGAGCCGAGAGCGCTAGCACTCGGGCTGGGCCTTTTTGTTAAACTTTCTTACTTTATCTGTTTCTGCGGGATTCCCCATTGTCAAAGCTGTTTTCAAGGTTGGATCCTTTTCCTTTTCTGGTGGCCCCAAGCCTACTTCCTCGGCTCACGGAGGTCAGGAATCGTCGCGCGCCCCGGAGATTTGTCAGAGGAACCTCTAGCCCTCGCCTACCACCCTCCCGCCCCCAAACTCTCCCTTTACGTCGCTAAAGGATTTAGGCGAGACTGGAGATGAGTGTGTGCAGTGCCGGATTTACCCTTCAAGCCTAACTTAATTTTATGTTATGGTTTTTTACCTAAAGTTGGTGATAATGCTGTCACTAAATAACAGGATTAACGTATATATGTATAAAATACGTATATATTATGTATATATTATATTTACAGTTAAAAATATCCAAAACACGACAGAAAACAACTGCGTTTGGTGTACAATTCGAATTTTGTCATTGAGCTGTTCTAGTATACCAGAAATATAACGTTTTCTCTAATATTCTTGATTGATTTGAGTGTGATTTAGTTTAGATTCCTCGCCATTGATGATGTGACGGAGCTATGTAGTATTTTTTAAATTTTATTTATTTACGGAGAAAAAACAGATACAGATAGGAAACTTTAAACTTTACAAATAATAAAACAATATACAATATCTGGAGAACTCGCCTGCATCATAGCTATTTCTCAGTGATTAATGTGGTACAGATGAATAAACTCATAAAATAATATTTAGACAAATTAAGGAATTTAAGATCATAAATGGAATAAAAGAAGGTTTAAACTTTACAAATAATAAAATAATATACAATTTCTGGAGAACTCGCCTGCATCATAACTATTTCTCACTGATTAATGTTTTACAGATGAATAAACTCATAAAATAATATTTAGACAAATTAAGGAATTTAAGATTATAAACGGAATAACAGAAGGTTTAAACTTTACAAATAATAAAACAATATAAAATGTGTGAACACTATTCGCTTAAGTTTGATTCCTTGTTTTTTATGTTTTTATGAAAACAGCTTTCAATTTTCTCTTAAAAGTACTTTTTTTTTTATTTGAATACCGCACAAGAGTCCCAACTGCTCCCAACCGTCTGGAGCCAGTGAGACTATGGCATTCCCATTTGGGGGATGTTATGAGGCTGAAGGTATTGGGGAGGGGAAGAAGAAGGGGAAGAGGAAGGTGGGGAAATACCTGGCTATTCAGATCTGGTCACCAAACACGGCTAAAAGCCATTTCAAGCAACGTTTCAATTCTGAATGGTGGTCTTTCACCAGGGCGATACTCCGAGTATCTTCCACTCTGAAACGTGCGCAAATATACTGTATTTTATTTTTATTTAATTAATTGCGAAACAATACAAATTAATTAACTAAAATTTACTTGCGCACGCCGGGATTTGAACCCGCGGATTCGTAGTCGAGAGCCTTACCCCTCGACCATGGAGGCTGTCATACCAAGTACCGTATAACCAAGAGCTATACGGTAGTGAGGCATTTGATTAAATTCGCGGAAAACTTACCCCGTTTCGGACTCATTAAATCGCAAAAGATAAAAAGTAACTGGGCGGTGCTTTAAAAATAACATAATACATATTCTTTGAAAATGCAGTTTTAGCCAAGAGCTATACGGTAGTGGAACAGGCAAGACGGAAATCACCGGATGACCCCAAAAACGATAAAATCTCCTTTATCAATTATGGAGGGGTGGCAATTATTGGTCGTCAAGGACTACGTATATCAAAAAAACTATTGGGGATTACCAAACGTTTGAATCTCTGGGGTGTTGTATTTCTTCAGCAGGAGCATCTTTCACCCTAATTACAATCTTCCGTCCGGGGTCAAAGACTATCACTGAGGAATTTTTCAACGAATTTGCTCAACAAGTCATCCATCCTTGTCAAACACGACTTTGCTAGGAATGCCATTTCTACATCCGGTCTAGTAGAAGTTTATAATGGTACCTTAACCTCCATCATAAACAAATACGCACTCTTTTCTACCAAAAAACCTGCGCTGTTCGCAAATCGGATTCCTGGTTTGATGCAGAATGCCGCGAAAAGAAGAGGACCATGCGCCAACTTGAGTGGATTTTCAGGCGAGGAAAGTTAACCAGTCAAAGGGAGGCTTGGGTTAATGCGCAAGATGAATATAGGCACGAAATTTGGAGAAAAAGATCGGAGTACTCGATATCGAAGATTGAGGGTGAAGATTCTGATCCCCAACGACTTTGGAACTCGCTCAAAACTGTCATGGGTGAGTCAGAAAATTCAACTACTGCTGCGCTAAGTCCGAAAGATTTTTCAGACTTTTTCCTAGAAAAGATCCAAAACATGCGAGCCAAATGGTGAATCTCTGATAAAGTTCAGACACACTACACCGGCAGAAGTCACAAAAATTGTGTCTAGTTCTCTAAATAAACAATGTGGATTAGACCCGATTCCAACGTGGCTCCTTAAAAAATGTCTTAAACATGTAGTGCCTTACCAATTGTTCATCTACAACAAAGCTTTCGACTAGCCACAACTAGATGCTGAAGATTTGGGTAATTATCGCCCCGTGTCAAATCTTCCATTTTTAAGTCCTTCAAAAAATTGTGATCAGGCAGATTACCGCCCATCTGGCGAAAAATGAACTGCTTTCAAAATACCAGTCAGCTTATAGGAAGCACCATTTTACAGAGACTGGATTATTGCGCGTGTTGTCAGATTTGATGCTTGCAAACGAGTCAGGTAAGCTAGCTTTGCTATCATTATAAGATTTGAGTGCAGCATTTGACACCATCGATCATAATATATTGATCGACAGACTAGAAAAGACTTTTGGAATGGGTGGCGAAATCATTCAGTGGATTAAATCCTACCTCTGTGGCCGAACCCAATCTGTACAAGCGGGCGGTAAAAACTCTCCCTTTGTAACCCTTACTTTTGGAGTACCCCAGGGTGCAGTGCTGGGACCCTTACTTTTTATTTTGTTCATCAACGATGTTACCAAAATAATAGAATCATTCGGACTTCTTTCCTATTTCTATGCTGACGATCAGCAAATCTACTTCCATTGTGCACCGAATGAGAATGACAAATTAAAAGAAATTACTCTCAAATGCATTTCCGCCATTACAAAATGGATGTCTTGAAACAAATTAAGATTAAATCCATCCAAAAAAGAATTTCTTTGGACAGCAACAAAAAAGCGCCAATCAGTGTTAGATAAATCTCCTCTCACTACTTCGAGCTGTAACATTACCCCAAAACAGGCGTTAAACTTCTAGGTGTGCATCTAGATGCAGATTTTTCAATCAAATCCCAGATTAACAAGACAGTGAGCGCAGGTTTCTTTCACCTGCGCCAAATCAAATCAATACGGAGAAATATTCCAGCTATTGGTACAGAGATGTTGGTTAATTCTTGCGTTGTTTCTCGACTTGATTACTGCAACGGCATATACGCAAGTCTCCCCAAAATATATACTGACAGACTTCAATGCTGCAGCAAGGCTGATAACCGGCGTTTCCAAATACTCTCACATATCGCAACATCTGCGGAACCTTTACTGGCTAAAGTGTCCTGAGAGGATCCAGTTCAAATTATGCTGGATCGTCTTTAAGGCGATACACGACATGGCACCACCCTACTTGTCGGAACTATGCACCCCAAACGATGTCAACACTAGGCAATCATCTCTTCGATCAGCGTCTTCAACGGCCATAGGAAGACTATCAGTACCTAATCGCAATCCCAATACCAATTTCGGAAACCAAGCATTTGTGGTAGCAGGCGCAACAGCCTGGAACAAACTCCCTTCACATTTGCGAAAAATCGACAGCTCTACTGAATTCAGAGCAAAATTTACTAATACTTTTAGTTGGTAAGTCACTACCTATAAGCCATAGATGTAAGTCACTAATTATAAGTCTCAGTAGTTAGTCCCTAGCTATAAGTCTTAGTTGTAAGTCAATAGTTATAAGTCTTACTTATAAGGCATTAGTAATAAAGTGTAAGGTATTGGTTGTACGTCAAGTGACATATTATTTAATTAATTGTAAAGCGCCCTTGAGGTGATTTTCCCACGAAAACGGCGCTATAGAATGTTACATAACGAATAGGAGATTCTAGTCGCGAAGGAATGATACTTCTTGGTTCTGGTTTACTTCTAGCCGTTCGATTGCAAAACGTTACGTTTCAACCAATAACAGTACATCTCGCCGGCCATCTTTGTTAATCAACCAATGAGTCAAGCGAACAGATATTTCCCGGCCGCGTGGTACGGCTTGGGCTCGCGGAGCGAGTAGACGCCATTCATTCCAATCCCAGACACCGACTCATCAGCACCGAGCACGCAGGCGATCTTTATTGCATCATCCGATTCTAGACATGGAAACATCAACTGCACGTGGGCTTGGGCTTGTAGCAGATCATTACCACACTACCCCCTTGTAAACACCTGTTATGGTGTCTCTTTAATTGTTAAAATCAGTGTGGGAATGTTTAATACCTGTGTACCTTGGACATGGACTCCGGCTTGCCGTTAGCGTCGCCCCGCCCTAACACTGACGCTCCTCGTGGTGCTTTTCATCGTCATCCTTCCTTTCCGATCTTCTCCTTTTTTTCCTTACCACTGTAACACTGACGCCAACTTGGGGCCCTATCCTCTTCTCCTTCTTTACACTGCCTAGTCCTTCTTCCCCTCTTTTTTCCCTTTGTAACACTGGCTTCCATCGTGGGGCTTTTTTTTCCCTTTGTAACAAGAAGTAATTCAATTATTATTATTATTAACAAAAATCCTAAATACTATCCAACCAGCTTATTATACTAATAATAAATTATTAAATTATATTTTAAATAACAAGGATAAAGATGATATTAAAAAATCCGGGGTCTATATATTAATTTGTAATGATTATAACATGTTCATATAGGAAAGTCTTAATACTTGAGTTGAGGGGACCTAAGGTGTTTAAGTGATAATAATTATTCCGAATTTGCCAACCACATTTTAGAAACACAACATTTTTTTGGCATAAATAAATGTAAATTTTTTTTTCATAAGAATACTGGTTTACAATTAAGTAAACTAGAAATTAAAAAAAAGTGTTAATAGTCAATTAAGTATTATTAATAATAAACTTAAAATAGCTACCTCTTAAATTTATTTTCACATTAATAACTATATTTAGAATACTATTAATATAAATTTTAATATAAATAACTATTATAATAAAGTTAGTACGAGAAAATATTTTTTAAATTCGCCTGGATCAGAGGGGGGCATGTATATGTACGTAAAGACACCGGGACCCCTGTTATTATCATTAACGATAAAACAAAGCACTTCCTATCCCCCTTACCCAACAACTCATAAAAATATTTCGCCGAGCTTCAAACATTACGTATATATTTTTAACTTCCTAAATTTTGTTAAGTACTTATGTCATTTTAACTACCTAACCTTTTTTAAATACTTTAAATGTTTTTTTAACCACCTGTGTTTTTCAAAATATTTGTATCTTTTAATAACTATTCTTTTTTTAAATACTTCTGGTTTTTTAACTACCTGTATTTTTTTAAATACTTTTATTTTTTTAATTACTCTTTTTTTTACTACCCCATAATTCTATAAATTTTTAATTTTTATCTCGGTGAAAAAACAAAAATTATTAAATATTTTTATCACTGTCACACAATTCGTTGAGAAATCTAATAGAACTGTCTTTAACAACCTATATTTTGAAATGTATCTGTGTTTACAGTTGTGGTCAACAGCACAAACCTATGATACAATTTACTTTCCATTCAGTGAATATAAAGATAATTTCTATGTAAATATTAACACTTATAATTATTATTTTTGTGTAAATAATACTTATAATTCTAACACAATCTTTTATAAATTCGATACCCCTACAATTATTATTACCTTTGGGTGTAATATTTTTAATATTGTTTTTTTAGTCTTGCAAATACCATGAATTTTTGGAAACATTTTTTTCATACATTTCTTCAAAAATTTTATTCCTGTCCCATATTCCATATGAATATAAACACATATAATAGCCATAATACCTACTTAATGCATTATAATAATCATAGCAGTCTTTACCTACAGCTCTAACACGGTGAATTATAATTATGAATTATAACATATTAATAATAATAATAACTTATTTTTTTAATTTCTAACGTAAATTTTATATTCAATATTTTGTAATAATTTTTGTTAACTTTTTTGATTAATTACTTACCTACTTTAATCAATTTTTGATTATGTTTATAATTTGTCCATTCTTACATTATTGTATTCTAATTTTTATCATTTGTCAATACTTGATATGATTTTTAGTATTCTATATATACATGTAGATATGGTTATATTAATAAAGTGGTGAATACAAAGTATATTTTTTAATTCATTCATTCATTCAATCATTTACATTTTTTTTCAGTGTAATAACTTTCTAAGTATGCAACATACTGTAGTGTAGTGGTGTACCCAATTCTAAGACCTCCACTCAATGTTTGTTTTGTAGCATGTAGTCATTTGTAACATTTTTCGGATAGTCTGACTTTAACGACCTAGCCGCGATTCGATACTGAATGAATAGGACACGGGCTTTGTCATCCACCCTTAGGGTAAACTTCATCGAGGACTAAACCAGTACCGCTTTTGTAATGGACTCATTACTTGTCCGATATGTACTCCGTAATCCTATTCAAACAATCTACTAGAGTTTCCGAGTGGTGGAGAGCCTTAGACCTTGTCTGATCATCGTGGTCAAAAGTTTGCAACCATTACAAAACCTAATTTGCTTACGATTTGTTTGGGGTAGTCTCGGGACGGAGTTTGGGTGGACTCTAGACTCACATTGACTGGGAAATAGGCCTCGGGGCCCGAGTTGCGGGACTTAGACTTTATTTTTTATGCGTGGGATGGTTTTCAAACTGAAACTTTAACGATGGAAAGAGACTTGACCATGAAGCGAGGCTTTATTTCCAAGGAGATCTTGCGAACATCATTATTAGTTACCCATATAAGATACTGCTGTTAGGATTTGAGGAAGCTAAGATTGAAGCAAAATCAGTGGGAGATATTTATTTGTGGTTCATTTAGATTGATAATCTTATTCCGTATATAATATCTAATTGAACATTTGAAGTGACATGCTTAATTTAAACTCATTATTTACAGATTTACAATAAAATAACAATAGAGTGTTATTTTACATATTTGGCAATTTATTCGTAAAATGAATTAAATCCTTACATCAACCCTATCTTCATCAACATGGAAAATAAATATAGTCCCGATGTAGGGAGGCTTCTCCGATCAACAGTTGACATTATTTTAGTTGTTAAATATAGTCCCGATGTAGGGAGGCTTCTCCGGTCGACAGTTGACATTATTTTAGTTGTTAAATATAGTCCCGATGTAGGGAGGCTTCTCCGGTCGACAGTTGACATTATTTTAGTTGTTAAAACTAAATGTATGTTTTTTATTGTATAATATTAATTACATACAATGGGAACTTGTACCTGCTAAGCCACTGCAAGTAGCTTGTCAGCAGGCGTTTAGTTCAGCAATATTATATAATACAACAATAAATAACAATCATCGCACAAATGTAGCGCAATAATAGAACAATATAGATGCATGCATGTTAATTTAATTACTTACATTATAATTATTTTTGTAAAAAACATCGGTATGTTAGTGGGACTTGTTCAGTCTTCTATTTGTATGACATGTTTGTAATATCTTTATAAGAATCACTATTAGAACAATGTGGAGTTTCAACACAGGTGATGTGACAGTGATTTCGCATCACATAAAATTGAAAGTTAATAGTATCCCGTATACAACTCGCTCTGTAGTGCCACAGTGATAGTAATATTATTACTACCGTATATTATTTCCACGCGACTGCAATAACAACATAACACCACATCTGACATTTACCGTACCCGTGCTAGAAGCGGTCGTGTGGTGTGCGTCGTGTCACGTGTGTTTGATTGGATTCCGCACCCGCCTATGGACTGTGATGTGGATGTGGATGCATCGGCCTTGGCACACTTCCCGGTGGATTCAATTTAGTAAAGGCCGTGTTTTTATACCTCCCTCCCCTCTGGGAGGTTTTGTGCCGCGTGCTGAGGACTGAGACTCCTCCGCACTGGAACAATGTACACGGACTGGTGACATTTTATGGGTTTAGCCGAGCTTAATACCAAGCTACAGAGCTGGTGAGAAAGCTTAATGGAGCTTTCATTAATTATCAGGGGAAAGCGGCGTCGTTATTTAAATCTAACGGATTCTTACGGATCGTCCGCTGTTTTCTTCTAAAAATAACTATTTATTTTAGGAAATGTCTCTCTAGGTGGGTTCTAGAGTCTGTAAGTTGTTTTATTAAAAAAAAAAACAATAGTACATAATTTTCACAGCTTATTTAAAAGCTAAAATAGCATTGAATGGGAAGTAAGTCTACAAGTACCCGAATGCTTTAAATTGCAAACCGCGGATTCCTAATGTTTTTTATGTTTCTTTATTCGACGATACAAATTTAGAACATATGTATTTGAAAATGATGACCACTAGACTATGCTATGATAGGTGGAATACGGACGTCTACTGGTCAGTTTATTTAAGGTGCGATTAACGGTGAAGGAAGATTCTGTGTGCTTAGGAACCCAAATCTAATGCCTCAACCACACAATCGCCCAATGTCCCAACCCAAAATCTGTTCAGTTGGGACGTTGGCCGATCGTGTAGTGACTATAAATCGGGCAACTACACGATCGGTCAACGTTCTAAATACAAACTCCAAACTAGTAATGTCATTTTATCTAAAATCTATCGATCTACCGATACACATACAAACTCTACCGAAATTTATAACATTATTGACACAATTCGTTTCTCATTAGGTACTCATAATACCAGAAATATTTTTTTTTTGCTGATCGACAAACAGCATCGAGGTCGTTTAGTCGAATGGGAAACCCGGTTGTTTGACAAATGTTAAAAATAACGTCTTTCAAAATTTCGGTTTCTGGGATACCTTTAATTTCCAAATTATTGGCCTTGAGGGTGCGTTCCTGGAATCCCACGCCATTTTTGAGAACCACAATCCTGGCTTCCAAAGCTGAGTTCTTTATTGAAAGCTCATTGTTACGGAGCTCAACCTCGCGGATTCTGGTCAGTAAGTCCTCGTACTGCGCACTCATGAACTGAATACTTTCGAGTAGCTATTGCGCCTGTTTTAGCACCGTATTTTATTTGTACCCACAGGCTGAATCAGAATGCAGCGCCAAACAATATCAATTATACATCGGATTACATGCATTTCCCCATTGAGGTAATTTTTCATGAAAAGCGACGATATACAAATCTTCCTATTATGATTATTATTTGTATAATATGCATAATGCATATTTGGGCATTTATTTGTTGGTTAGTTTTATATATTCGTGACTTTTTTCGTCAATATAAACATAGTTCAGTCATGTTTTATTCTTCGCGCAGCACGTCCATCGGGATCGTCTGCTGAACTCATACTGAACGGCCAATGTGTGGAGGCCGATTCGACGAGTTGGGCCAACTAGTTTGCCACTGGAGCGATCTCGGACAAACTCGCCGAACTCGAGCCAACTTTGGCCCAACGCGTACTATCCCTCTACACCAGCGGTCGGGGAACTTTTTTAACCATTACCCCAAATTTTTTTTGCGTAAGTCGATATTACCCCCTCCTCCCATTTTGAATAGAAGACAAACAATGTATTTTCAAATAAACATTATTTATTTAATTAATTTAAACGGAAAATAAAAAAAAAAGTTACCTGAGAATAATAAGTATGCAATAGACAAACAAAATAAAATTCTCAAATTGGATCAAACAAAAATTCAGGATTTCAGGTTTACTTTTCAGTTTTTGGACAAATGATGTTGCTTCATGTTTGATACAATTACTTCAAAATTGGGAATTTTTGATGTAAGAGCAATTTTAATACAGTTTTCGGCGTTTAAAGGGGAAAGGGACGTCGAAGAGTTATTATTTATAAACTCAAAATAATGATAATATAATTGTGCAATACGATAAACATGGTGTTTTTAAAGAGAAAAATATTTATTACGTTTTTTTTTTATTTGCATGGACTTAGCATTTATCAAAATAAAATCAGAAACATTACACATTTCTGACCGTTCTACGCATGTTTTACAAAAACATTTAAAAAGTTGAATATCCTTAAAAATGCTGTGAAGGTTTTTCTTCAACATGTCGATGAGATAAATTAAAAAAAGAACAGTGTGTAGTTTAATGTTTTCATAAACACTACGTAACTTTAATATTTTTTCAATTTTTTTTTCTGACCACACATGATCTCTGCCATTTTCACAGCTGCTGGATTAACCAAATCTTCACCAATAGCATTTGGTTTCTTGTTTCGGTCAATCAACCAGGCTACTTCAAAGCTAGCCTTTGATCCTGAACACTGATCAAAGGTACCCAACAAGTTGCAGTCCAATCTTTGTCTTTTAACAGACATTTCTAAATTGGCATAGTATTCTCGTGGTTTGGAAGATAGATGTGAATGCAAATTATCTAAATGTTTCTTCAATTGACTTTTTTTGAAGGATTCCGAAGTCGGTACTTTCATTTTTATTTTGGGAGGCGGGTATGGGTACCGCCGCCCCGGCAACCATTTTTTTGGATGATCAACACCTCTGCCATAGGTCACCCCAAGTGGTTCGCTACGTTTGGTGACTTAGCAGGGGTGCCCGGGTTCATGGGTTAAGGTTTGTCCAGGTCTTGGATGCAGATGCGTTGGCCCACCTACTGCGTGGTGGGTCAGATCGGGAAAGAATGGTTGAGGGAGACCTTTTACAACTGGCTACCGTTGTCCAGGCCGCTCGATAGTACAGGGGCCCGACCCTCAGGCTCACGACTGAGGGTGGGCTGCCCCATTAGCGAGTGTAAAAACCCCGCCGCTGCTGTTGTGCCAATTCGTGACCGGAGGAGACCCAGAAATAGCGTTTGGGGCGCATTGGGAGCCCATCCCAGCCAGACTCTCCCAACCAACCATAACCTTGCACCGCAGTGGGTGGGATGGATTCATACGTCCGTCAGTCCTGGATACCCTGACCCCCAGCTTCCTACCCACCCTTTGTACCTAATCCTTCCCGTGCTTTCCTTTTCTTATAAAACCCCCAACAATAATTTAAAAACATGCAATCACAAAACTTAAACAATAATAACATCATTACAACGGCGAGTAGTAGGCGTCCCCGGTGCAGGCCAAAAATGTTGTTAAATTTTACCAACATTCGAGGCCTGCACAAAAATTTAAATTTTGTCCACCATTACCTTCAATCCCAACGCCCAAACCTTTTATTCCTCTCCGAAACGCAGATAGCTGAGCCTCCTGATGCCTCCTATCTGGACTGCCCGGGCTTCACCCTCGTAGGCAAGTTCAGACCAAAAGGAGGTGTTTGTTTGTATAGCCGAGCTGACGTCAACTGTGTGCGACTGTTGAGTCTGGAAAATTCCAGATTTGACGTAATGTGGGTGCGCGTCAGTCTTGCCAGTACGGTAAGATTTTATGCGTGTTTATACCGCTCACCAAACCTCAGCGAATCAGACTCATCCGAGCTATTTAAACATTTGAGCGAAACTATTGATGACCTCTTACCCCGCTACCCTTCGGCCGAGTTTGTTGTTCTGGGGGACTTCAATGTTCATAATGAACCGTGGTTGAAGTTCTAATGTTCAACAAACTCGGCTGGCCGACAGGCGGAATTCTTTGCCCTTTGCCATGGGTTGGAGCAACTGGTTCAGGAGCCTACGAGGGTTCCTGATGTCCAGACTCACCGCTCCAATCTGTTAGACCTATTTTTAACTACCGAGCCACGTGGTTATGGGATTGATGTCGCAGCGCCTTTAGGATCGTCCGACCATTGCCTGGTGATGACATCAATCCCTATTAACTTCAGACCCACAATCGAGAGGCTGAAGAGAAAAATGTGGCACTATAGGTCAGCAGATTGGTTCGGTCTGCGGGCGGATTTTAATGCTTTCCCATGGTCAGCTGTCTATTTTTAGACTTCGAATCCGTCCAGATGTGCCCAGGAAATTGGTGAAGTCATCACATCTGCGATGGACGGCTTCATTCAATCAACCATTAAAGAAACTGGTGTAGGTTCAAAGCCGTGGTTCAGTCGACAATGCTCCGAAGCAGTTCGACGAAAAACGCGGCTTACCGAGCCTACAACACATCTCGAACGTCAGAAAACAGATCAGCATATAACAAATTGGCAAAGGACAGTAAGAGAATCATCAATAGGTCAAAATTTGAGCACGACCTACAGATCAGTAAAAAGCTAGCTGCCTGCCCGCATGGCAGCAGGGCGTTCTGGTCGCCAGCGGGCTCCATAGGTCGCAATTTCTGCAAATCCAGTCTGCCGCCTCTTACCAGACCTGACGGTTCACTAGCAAACACTGCTACCGAAAAGGCCAACCTTTTAGGGAAAATGTTTGTAGAAAACTCGGCCCTCGACGACCGGGGTGCCATCCCGCCGTCGGTTCCTCACTGCGGCTTCTATATGAAAAAGCTGAGGATACGGCATCGGGATGTACTCCTTGTCTTACGGGGGTTCGATGTTAATAAAGCTAGTGGGCCTGACGGAATACCTGCCCTGGTATTGCAGAGGTGTGCTGCAGAAATTGCTCCAGTTTTGACAAAGCTCTTTAAAATGTCCCAGAAATGTGGCTCTGTGCCTCTGGTTGGGAAAAAGCGGTCATTCATCCTATACCTAAGAAAGGTGACCGCTCCAACCCGGCCAACTACCGCCCCATAGCGATCACATCAGTTCTGTCCAAGGTGATGGAACGCGTGATCAACGACAAACTGCTTACATACCTCGAGAAGAACAAAATCATTAACGACCGCCAGTATGGATTCCGGCGGAACCGCTCGTGCGGTGATCTTCTCGCGTATGTGACGCATGTTTGGGGACGGTGCCTGGAACGTTATGGTGAGATTCAAACGGTCTCACTGGACATTTCTAAGGCCTTTGATCGGGTTTGGCACCGAGGACTTGTCAACAAACTGACTTCTAACGGACTTTGCTTGTGCACGTGGATTGCCGACTTTTGAGGGAGAGATCGATTCAGACGGTTGCTGATGGTTTCATCTCTTCCTCGCATTCAATAAATGCTGGCGTCCCACAAGGATCGGTTCTATCTCCGACATTGTTTTTGTTGCACATCAATGACCTCTGGACATGTGCACCAATCCATTGTTACGCGGATGACAGTACAGTCCATGATTGCTTTTTGTTGGCAAGCCCCCAAAGGGCACACAAACTCCAACGGCTCGGAGGGCTTTGAAGCAGAGAATGGACGGTTACCTAGAGAGGGTCTCCTCTTGGGGGTAAGAATAACTTCGTCGAATTTAATGTTTCAAAGACCCAATCATGTCTGATTACGTCTAAAAAGGATCGAAACGATAATCTAGTCTCCTTTAATGGAAGCAATCTTCCCAACAAGCCCTCCATTGATATGCTTGGTGTAACCTTAAGTGATCAGCTCAGGTATGGGGTCTCCATCGAAACCTGAGTAAAGTTAGCCTCTCAGAAGCTGGGCGTATTGTACAGAGCCCGCAGATACTTTAATAGTACACAACTGCTGACCCTGTACAAATCGCAAGTGCGCCCTATTGTAGAATTTGGCAGCCACCTCTGGTCGGGAGTCCCAAAAATATCTGAAAAAAAACCTTGACTCTGTGCAGAAACGGGCGGTCCGTTTGATAGATTCGCTTCCATGTAACAAACGGACTGCAATCTTTGGAGCACAGACGTCAGGTGGGAATGATGTCCTTGTTCCACCGGTATTTTAATGGAAGATGCTCTGAGGAATTGGGTCATTGATCCCATAGTCGGTACATAGTCGGAAAACACACCAAACGCAAGCCCAACATTTGCACACGGTTGACATTTGTCACATGAGAACGGGTCGCTTCTACGACTCGTTCTGTGTTCAACAGCTCGGCTGTGGAATGATCTGCCGGCCTCCGTGTTTCCTCCATCCTATAACATGGGTCTCTTCAAGACCCAAGTTCACTCCTTCCTATCCTCTAAAAGACCCTCCACACAGCATCCCCAAAGATGATATAGGCCTTGAGGGAAATTATTTCCTCCCTGGTCTCCTGTGTGGAGTTACTGTAAAAAAAAACCTTAAAAATATTCAAGGGCTTTTGCCGAAAAATTATTCCCTCGGGATCGAAATTGAAAAAAAAAATTAACCAAAGACGATAATTTAATTAATTTGTCGCTGAGGTCGTTAAATAGATTTACCATAAGGCCTTCGTTACATACACAAGTGTAAAAATAATAATTACCTCATTTTATGAAAGGCATGATGTTTTAAATTACTGGACTAGATCATTTCAACGTATTAAAATATCATTTAATTGAATAAATGTGTTAAAACCCTATCGTATCTCACCAGATATTGATTCTATCGTCTTGGAAGTGGTCTGGTTTGATTCAAAACCAATGAAATCATAATAAACGATACCTCAATCGTCCTAGTTGCCAAACATGAATTTAAAAAAAAAAAACTCCCCTTTCCTCTAGAGAGGTGTTCCGCCACTTTAGTATTAGCAGACTCTGCTGATCTTCATTTATACTATCAATGTTTCATGAGTGCTGTAATTTTGTCATTGACTCATTTCATTTTGGGTCTATTTTACCTGTGCTATATATAATATACTCGTACATGCATATTCCCTAAGAATCGTCACGGTGAAAGGCCACCTTTCAGAATCGAAAATCGAGACGGGTCTTTAGCCGTGTTTATTTAGTAGATCTCAATAGCCAGGTACTTTCAAATCTTCTTCTTCTCCATTCCTTCCCTTCCCCACTCCCTTTATCCCCACAATATACCTCGATTGGGGATTCCATAGTCTTAATGGCTCCATACAGTCAGAACAGTTAGTGTCTCAGTAATATGGGGACCTGAAGATACCCTTTACTCAAACGATGTATAAGAGCTACAAAAAAGTTTATGCGATAACTTTTCACGCGAGAGTTTGGGTACTATCCTCTGTTGTATCCCCCTTGCTGGAATGTTAAGACGAGATCGTCTAGGTGTTAGACGATAAACTACAACGGTGTTAGTAGCATATAAGCTGCTCAATGGGCACATTTGTAATCCTGATGTTCTGGAACGTATTACGCTTTATGTCCTCGGTAACTTAGCAGGCACCTTACGTTGGGACCGTCGAATTGCGTTAGTGAAATGATATTAGATAGACTATATTTAACAATTAAATTAAATAAATTCTTTTTCGGTATTTTTATAATTAAGTCCATACTTAATTTTAACACCATTGTTCGCATAAAAGAAATTGAGCAACCCAATAAAAAAAACAGTTAATAGACATAAAAAGGCCCTTGTCTTGCATAAAATATATTTTTGTTTTATTTTCTATTTTTATTTCATTATTTTTTTTGTTTTGCTCCGTAGTTTATAAAACTCATTTTGGGAAAAGAGAAAATTTTTCATTACACAAGTGATACAACAAGATTCAAAACTGAACCAGAAATAACACAACAACACTAAAAAACAACAGTCAAGGATCTAGAGTAATAATACATATACAAAATTTTGTAAGAAACTATATGTACAGTGAAGGTAAAAGTGCAACAAAACAAAAAGGGCTAATAACAAATAATAAAATTAAAATACAGAAGTTTTTTAGAGAAGTATACATAGATGTAAACAAATAAAGATTAAAGGATTTTGTACATTTTAAAAATTATTAAACATGTTCCCAGAATCATAACTTACTTTAATCAATTTTTTGTTCATGTTAATAATTTGTCTATTCTTACATTATGTTTATCACTTGTAAATACTTGACATTATTATTTTTTGTAATTCTGTATATTCCTCACGAGGAAAGCATCGCTTTCGAAACATGTTGACATGTATTGGTTTCTGATTATTATTTATTTATTATTATTTACTCACTACTTCTTGTTAAGCAAAATATGGTCAATCTATGATTGTGGCTAATTGGAACACAGATACTTTATGATACTTATTTAGGAAACTTTTTTTTTTTAAAGAAAGACAAACATTTCCAAGTTTCCAAGTCCACGAATAACATGACAATATTTGAAAATCTTCTACTGCCATCACAGTAAGCGGAAGATGTTGCTTGTGTCGTGATGGAGGATTTAGCCGGCCGAGGAATCGAACTTACGATGTCTGGGTGGATCCCAGACGCGATGCCAACTCAGCCACCGACCGGTCGGTAGGGAATGTCGGTAATGAAATTATTATTGTTGTAATCTGTAATACTGTAGATTTTATATTTCTGTATAGTATGAATAACTTTGGTGTTAAAATAAAATAAATAAATAAATATTTTAATAAAGAGGTGATTACAAAGCATTTTTTTATTAATTTATTGCTAATTATAATTTATGAGAAAGGCGAAAAGTGTTTATAAAGAACTGGGTAGTTGACATTTAGAAAATTCAGTTTATTAATTATAATTTATGGGAATTAAATTTTTTATTTTTGCACTGATTGAACATATTTTTTTATTTATTTATTAAGTTAAAATAAATAGACAATTATTTATTTTTCTTAACTTTATTACATCCATATTATATTAATTAACTGCATACATACATATTATTCTTAACCTATTTGAATAGTTATATTATACATCATTTTATTTATATACCTTATATATTATTCCTAAATTCCACGTTATTCCTGTTATACAATGTTATTTTGCTCACTTATTTTGAGATTAAACAATTTTTTAAAAATGGTTTCACCCAATTCTCCGTTTTCAGGCTATCGGGAAGGAGATTAAGATGTCCAAGGAAGCGAAGCAAGCAGTCCACAATGGAGTGCTGTTACCAACCCTGATGTATGGCAGTGAGGCATGGAACTGGCAGGGGAAGGATGAAAGTAGACTGAATGCTTTAGAAATGAGATCTCTGAGACGAATGTGTGGTAAAACCACGTATGATCGAGTGAAAAATATTGACATTCGTAAAGAATGCAAGGCTGATGTAAGCGTAGTGAGCAAGATTAAGAAAGGGACGCTTATATGGTTTGGGCATGTAGAGCGAATGAACGAAGAGAAGGGTGTAAGGAGAATATATGACGAGAATGTGAACGGAAGAAGAAGCCGGGGATGCCCGAGGAACACATGGCACGATCAAGTGAATCAAATACTTGAGTCGGGCCATGTCAGAAGTCGGAAAAACAGAAGAGAATGTATGAGGCGTTGTATGAATGTGAATGAAGCAAGAAGTGTATTCCAAGATCGAGTTGTTTGGCGGTCCGTCCTCTCTGCCTACCCCTGCAGGGAAACTGCGTGATGATTAGTTAGTTAGTTAGTTAGATTGTATATATATATATATATATATATATATATATATATATATATATACTCTCATGGCCTATGTGTCTTTTATCACTCTCAGTCTTAACTGCATTTGTGTAAAATTTATTATGTTTTCTTGTGTAGTGTTCGTGTACTTGTGATATTTGTATAAATGCTGTGTTCGTGTGTATAAGTCCATTTTGTATTTTGTAGATTAATAGGCATATATATTCGTACAGTTTTCTGATTTTCATCAAGTTCATTTCTTGGTATAGCTTTTTTGTGGGGTGTCTGGGTTATAATTGTTTTTTTTTTATAACTTTATTCTGTATTATTTGCAATTCGTTCAAGTATGTAATTAATTTTGTTTAATTAATTTTGTTTTGCAACCGTGAAAAAAGTCCAAGTTTTCGACTTCGGATGACCTTCGCGTTAGCCGCTATCTTGGATTGAAGGTACCAAAAACGGTTTTTCCCTCAGATCATTGATATAAACTATGATTTGAGGTTTTTCCAAAATAACTATCAAAGGTTGATCCTATGACAGAATTGTCTAAGACAAACTAAAGGAAGTAAAAATTGCCGTGTTTTTTTCAGGGTCCTAATGATATAGCCTGTGAGCAGAAAAAGAACAGATTTCTTCTTATTTCACCTTCGCCCTCTTCCCCATTTGCCAAGCCCCTCTGCCTGAAGAAGTCTTGGACCTACATCCTCGATACAAGAGGACGTCACTGCAAGGCCAGGATCCGGCAGAGGAGTGGCTCATCCAATGCCCCATCTATGAAGCACTGGGTGCGTGAACAACAGCATTCCCTTACCCGTATCCCTCGAAGGGAACGAGAGTGTCTTCGGAGCCAGTAACCTAAATTTACAGTCTTGTGATAATAAGTGGTAGATTACAAGCGGTCTTCCGAGCTGGATAAGAGAGGTGTCGAAAGCCTTGGCCCGCCGTCGATTACAAGTGCATCGTTTACAAAATAAAATGAAAAAATCTTTCACCTCACCTTTTGCATGGAAAAAACCCCTGATGACTGGACTAATGGCTATTATCCTTCGCATAATAGCAAAACAAGGAGTAGGTAACTACTTAAGTACCTACCCTAGATTAGTAGGCATATGGGTACCCAATTTTATAAACAGTGGGACGTAGTTAGTAAAACGCCACATTGCTTTTGAACGATTTTTGGACATTGCTTTTGCCATATTGGGTGTTGTCATGTTGCTTTCGTGTATTTACCAACCTAAATTATGGATGTAGATCATTCACGTAGTTAGGTACCTGACTACATGTTACAGACACACATTATTTATGCACATATGTATCAGACCGCCCAGCTTTCCAATCTACCCATAGAACACCGAACAGGGGCACATTACACCTTATGCAAAGTAGAATTACCCCGTCCAAAGTGGAAAAGGTTGTATTCTGTCTGCAAGGGGTTCTCCAAACGAAGCGAATAGAATAAAAATATCCACTTGGAAAAAGGAATCTTAAAAAACCCTTTATTTCAACATTCCCAATTTAGAACAGGAGCCCATCAAACATATACTTTACACTTTACATGTATACACTGGGTACAGTGAATACCCACGTGTAAACCTTGCGGTACACATTTACAGAAATACCCTTAATTCTGACCAAACTGGTGAATGTTAGTATTTCTTTGGAGATTTCGGGATGATTTAGTATAAACAGCCTTTCTTGTTTGCGTTAAAAGCTTCAATATTTGGAGTAACGAAGGTCTTTAAGAATTTAAGTTTGTCCCATTATAACAATCGGAAATCAAATTTAATATAATGATCTAATTAGCCGTGTTTAGTGATCAGATCTAAATAGCCTAAGGTACTTCTAACCTTCCTCTACACTCTGCACCATCTTCTTCCCCTCTGCACCCCATTTAGCCTTACAACCACTGAGCAAATAATACATAGACATGCCTTAACATGCAAGGGGAAGAAACTAGAGTAAGGAGGCGAGGGGCGAGCTTAGGCGGGTCACTGTCATTTGATTTACGAATAGACAGTCTCCAGGCAACTTGCATTGCATTGCAAGGAGTTAGTATTTGCTCTTCGAAAAACAAATCGTCCCTTCAACCTAACCTAACCTAATCTAACCTAACCTAACCTAACCTAACACGCAAGGGAAGAAACCTGAGTAAGAGGGGAGGGGTTTGTTTAGGTGGGTCACTGTCATTTGATTTGCGAATAGATAGTCTCCAGGAAACTTGCATTGCATTTCAAACAGTTAGTATTTACTCTTTGAAAAACAAATTTGCTAATGATCAACTCGTCCTTTTTACAATTGTGTGAAATTTATGGTAACCTCCTTTATTCCCGTAGTTGTGGAACAGATTCCAAACTAATTAAAGGAGCCAATAAGTAAACCAAAACATAAGAAAAAAGGTTAGACTTGTTTACAAAAACCTAATATTTTGTTGTAGTATTCAGTGTAACCCTTTAATAAATGTTCTACAATTTGCTTACCGCAGTCAACATCATGCAAAACGAACGTGGACGGCAGTGATTTAGGCTGATGTTAAAATGGGTGTTATGTGACCTTTACCTCCAGCCGTCAAAATGGTATATTAGGCAAGTCTATTAATTCTGGCGTCAGTGCTCATAACATACCCTGATTGGGGATGCCATAGTCCCACTGACTCCGAACAGTTGTGTGGCATAAAAAGGGCTTTTACAGGTGCTGTAAATTGATTCTTACTTTTTTTTTTAATATGAATACCGCACAAGAGTCCCAACTGCTCTTAATCATCTGGAGTCATTGAGACTATGGCATTCCCTGTTTGGGAATGTTGTGAGGCTGATTCGGGAGGGGAAGGAGAAGGTTAGAGG
Source organism: Halesus radiatus (assembly GCA_022606495.2). Lineage (NCBI taxonomy): Eukaryota > Metazoa > Arthropoda > Insecta > Trichoptera > Limnephilidae > Halesus > Halesus radiatus. The sequence goes on along the minus strand of JAHDVE020006958.1, from coordinate 33,644 downwards.
AAGGTGGGGAAATACCTGGCTATTCAGATCTGGTCACCAAACACGGCTAAAAGCCATTTCAAGCAACGTTTCAATTCTGAATGGTGGTATTTCACCAGGGCGATACTGAGAGTATCTTCCACTCTGGAACGTGCGCAAATATGATATACTATATATTATTTTTAAATAAGTTAATTGTGAAACAGCACAAATTAATTAAATATTTGAACCTGCGACCTTTGGATTCGTAGTCGAGAGCCTTACCCCTCGACTCAATTGTTGAATCTTATTCGATAGGACTAATAAAGCCACTAAAAATGGTCTTTACAAACTAGCCCAATAACCGACCGATAATAATTCTATTATTTTTATCTTCTTTATTCAGAAAAAAACCAAAAACACTATTAAAAAATAATACTAAAATCCAAAAATAAATAATAAAAAATATGGATTACAATAAACTACATAATAAATAAATATAAAAAACACAGTTGTACTCGTATATCCGAAATCACAGGTGGAAAATAGAACGCATACGAGTATAACGTGGAAAATGACATCAAAAAATATCTTAAATAACTTTGTTGTAAATCAACCCCTTGTAATTACAAGGTTCCATCTTACACGGTAATGTTATACGATAATGAGTCTTAAAGTTACCTTCTATAGAGCACATTATCGCATGGCATTGCTGTGTCAGATGGAATCTTGTTATTACAAGGGGTCGAAATGTTGGTCATATTCTAGGCAAACACCATCAAAACGTCTACTTCCACTAGCAAAAAAATACTATAATGTATATGTGTGTCTGTACACTTATATTATAATGTACCAGTGATATGTCTTTATTACAATGTACCGTGAATGTTAATCATGTATCTTAAATATTAAGTATCTTATTATCCCACAATGAGTTTCTTAACTATTGGGACGACAACGCATAATGTATTATATACTTTTAATAATAATAATAAAATATTATTATGGATATGAATGGAAATAATACAAGATGGTTAGATAGTTTTTATTTTATATATTTGTAAAAAGCATTAACTTTGTGGCTCGCCATAATTTACAATAAAAAACACATAAATTTGTTGTAGACCACTTTTATTTTATCAAAACTCTACCGGTTTCGGAAGCACCCTTCCTTCATCAGGAGAATATTAAAACTAACTTATGATATAAAATATTGACAAGACATGTAAATTTTTAAAAGGATAACTTAGAAGCACTCGAAATTAGAAAATCCCTTAATAATAATGCTAGTATTTTAAATAACCAAATTAACTTATCTTTTAGTCCCATTCTGAATATTTCCCCAATAAATCGCTCTGTTCTTCCCGGAAATCCTACAATTACCCCTACCCATTTGCTTACCCCCCACTCCAACACCTAAAATTTATATGTCTTGTCAATATTTTTTATCATAAGTTAGTTTTAATATTCTCCTGATGAAGGAAGGGTGCTTCCGAAACCGGTAGAGTTTTGATAAAATAAAAGTGGTCTACAACAAATTTATGTGTTTTTTATTTTATTTTATAATTTTTAACTAGTTGAGCAGCTCAGGGTTCATCCAGAGAGCAAATAATACAAACAAATTCATCCATCTAAACACATTATAATATGTCCGCAACTTTATGCCTCATTTTCAAAAAAAAACTATTCTACGAGCAAAAATAAATCTGATATTTTAATCCCCGATTCCCCGGTGTTATCGTTGAAGCTAAAAATTCGCATAAAAGATATTATATATTCCTTCGCAGCGGGTCTCTGCTCTTCGGCTTTTGAAATTTTATCGATAAAAGTAACCAGATTCCCTAAAAGGTTTTTAACAATATAAAATGATTGCTTTCGGTATAAAACCCTACTTTTAGGGCCATTACTTTTTTTTCAGTATTATAATAGTGGGTTAAAAAAAATAACCATTGATACAGATTGTACCAGAACGGCTTTTGTGGTACAAAAAATTCACGTAAAGCACCCTTTTTTAACTGAAATTAACTACAGCCGCAAATCGATGAATGATGTTATAATTCGACAATTAAGGCACGGAAAGATAAAAACCTTTTATAATACCGGATTTAATTCATCCCCTAATGGGCATCTTCGATGTTTGAACTTTGAGCCGGTCTAAAAATGCCCGTAAGAAGACGAAACCGGTCTGGTAAAAAAATATCATTTTTATAAAGTTTTAGGCTTTAATTTATTGGAATAACTGAAAATAATAAGTGTAATAATAATTGGATGATTTATATAGCGACGTTTTTGTAAAAAATCACCTCTAGGGTGCTATACGAATATTACTTCCAATTCTCTATCTAATTACGTACCAACAGATATAGAAAAACATACTAACCTCGCAGGTCGCTTCAGATGAATACAGTTTTATTAGAAAATTTAAGCTTAGAGATAATATGATTTTTACAGTTGCTATGTAATCCTCCTTTTCTATTGATATTACATTTATTGGAAGATTGGTGGCACAAGAAGAGTTGGTATTTATTTGAAATATTTATAGTTTTTAGGACCGGAGAATTTTTATAAAATTACCTTAAAAAGCTTAAGAAGTTCTTAATAGATGTTTAAATTTTTTACACATTTAGTTATTTGCAGTGTTGCGGGCTGTGGACGCATTTGCGCACCGGTGGATGATTTTTTTAAACTTATTCTGGAACTTTAGGTAAGCACTAACCGGCTAGCCTAGCTAAGCAATTTACGTGGGAATTTCTTCCATTAATGGATATGATTGTCTGTAAAGATGAGTTTTAAGTTTGACTCTGAATTCTGTCGAGTCTTTGAACATTTTTAAGTCATGCGGCAGTTCACTCCAGGCTTTTGGAGGCGACCTAAAGCCTGGAATGAACTGCCGCATGACTTAAGAATTATCAATGACTCAACAGAATTCAGAACTAAACTTAAAACACATCTTTTCAGACAATCGTCTCCATAAATTGAAGAAATACACCTGTAAATTGCTTTGCTAGGCTAGCCGCTTAGTAGTTACCCGAAGTCATTAAATAAATGAAATAAAAATAAAATAAAAAAATTCACACATCGGTGCGCAAATGCGTCCACAGCCCGCAACATTGTAAATAACCAAAGTGTAAAATAAAAAATAAAAAGTAAATATTTATTAAAAGCTTCTTACGCTTTTTAACGTAATTTTATAGATATTTTTGAGTCCTAAAATTCATTTTATGAATACTTTCCAGTCCTAAAAATTAAAAGTACCTCAATAAATACCAACTCTTCTTGTGCCACCAATCTTCTAATAAATGTAACATCAATAGAAAAGGAGCAACAAATAACTATGTAAAACTATCATCTGTATAAATAAATTTTCTAATAAAACTGTGTTCATCTGAAGCGACCTGCCAGGTAAGTATGTGTTTCTGTATCTGTTTGTACATAATTAGTTAAGAAATATTTGTACAGCGCTCTTGAGGTGATTTTTCACAAAAACGGCGCTATGCAAATCATCCAATTATTATTATTATTATTTATAAACCGTAATGTAATATTTAATCATTGAAAACGATAATATTAACTGTTTCATACTTCATTGAAATTTTTTGATATTATTTTTTTCAATGATTAAACTTTTAAGGTGGTCAATAGCCCAGTGGGTTGATACGACGCTCGACTGGCAGTCAGGCGGATAGAGTTCGTTACTAATGATGGGTACTGACTTAATACTTAATCACTTATCAGAATAAGTTAGCATGTTTACTGAAAATATCTGTTCTATAAGTCCTTAAGATTTTCTAAAATTATTCAAATAAGGCCGAGTACAAAGTTATAAGATGAGTTTACTTTAAATTTTCTTGTCCAACCGTGAAAATGAATAAGTCGTCTTAATTTTGACGTAGGTAACTAAATATATTAATTAATATACCGATTAATATATTCAAGTAATGTGATTTAAAACCATTCCTTGTAATATAAAAGCTTAAATTTGTTTTGAACCGCTTCAATTTAATATAATAATCCACCGGTTTCGGAAGTACCCTTCCTCGGTCAGGAATATATTAAGACTAAACTTAAATTCGTAATAATTATAGATATTCATGAATATTTAGATGTTGTAATGGGAGTCGACCAAAGGGAAGGGTTAATTAGGGGGTTTTCTGGAAGAACAAAGCGATTCACCGGAAAAATATCTAGAATTGGACTTTACGATAAATTTACTTGATTATTCGATACACTAGAATTAATACTTATGGATTTTAGAAGCAGTGGATATTAGAGAAATATATATATACATGTATTATTTTATTTTTATAGATATCTGATGATGTTACTTTAAATTGTTTTTTTTTTTCAAATCCAACAGTTTACATTAATTATTATGTATGGTAAATATATGTAAAAATGAACCAATAATAGATTTTCACTTAAGAACTCATTGAAAAATAAACTAGATATTTAATTTTTACTATCGCAATAATAATAATAATACTTGGATGATTTTTGTGAAAAATCACCTCAAGGGCGCTGGACAAATACTACTTGCTAGGGTTTATCTTATTATGTACATATACAGAAAACATACTTACCTGGTAGGGCACTCCAGATTAAAACTTAATTAAATTACAATGTTTGAGGCTGAGATGATGTGACTTTGCACGCACAGGACACATATATTAGAAAACACTGCACATTGCATGACATTGAAGTTACTGTTTAAATCCTATTTGTCTTTGATATTATATACATTAGAAAGTTATTGACAAAATAAGAGTAGGTGCTTATTTGAAACATGGTTTTATTTGAGGTGAACTGAACCATTCATGGATATGACTGTCCGAAGAGATGAGTTTTGAGTTTTGCTCTGAATTCTGTCGAGTCTTTAATCAATCTTAGATCGTATGGCAGTTGGCGGGCACGCTGAAAGCCCGCTCACCAAACTTAGTATCTGGTGTGCGCTTTAGTTCCTTCAGCCTTCCGATGGCCGATGACGTCGCTAATCTAAGAGTTAACTGACGTGAATTGGAATTTTCTGGTATGCAGATTTCCGATAGGTAAGCTGGGGCCAACCTGTTAATTGAATTAAATACTATCCAGCAAAGCTTGAACTGGATTCTTTCGGGACATTTGAGCCAGTGCAGATTTTTTAAATGTTCTGAAATGTGGGAGTATTTAGATATGCCTGTAATTAGTCTTTCCGCAGCGTTAAAAACGGATTGTAATTTCTTAATTTGATAGTTGGGGAGACTTGCATAAATTCCATTGCAATATTCTAGACGTGAAAAAACGTACGAATTAACCATCAATTTAGTCGCCTCTGTTGGCAGGTTTCTCCACACTGCTTTAATTTGACTTAATTGGAAGAACCCTGTTCATACAGTTCTGTTCACTTGGCTTTTAAGGGACAAATCAGCGTCCAGATTCACTCCAAGTAATTTGATAGATGCCTTTGGAGTAATTTCAGTTCCAGAAATAGTTATTGGGGACATGTCAATGTTATGCAGTGTCTGCTTGTGGCGGTCCAGAGAAACTCAGTCTTTGACGGATTCAGCTTCAATCTATTTGAGGTCATCCAACGAGTAATAGCTTCTAGACACTCAGCTATGAGAGTTTTTAGAATGTCTATTTCTTCGGGCAAGCAATAAAAATAAACTTGTGGGATTTAAGACCAAACGATTCGATCATTTTAGCGATAATATGTGAGATCTCCATCGTCTAATTGTTTTATAATTGAGTTACGACAGCTAATTTAAGTGATTTTGGAAAATCACCCATGCTGAGTGACTTATTAAAATGATTAACTAGGAAGGGAGCTATTTAATTGCAACACTTCTTCAGTAGCCAAGTCGGAATAGGATCGAGTACACACTGCTTGTTCGGTGAATTTAGTATTAGCTTCCTAACTTCTTCAAGGGATGTAGATTTAAAGGCAGAAATGGTTCCGCCATTGTTTGTTGTAAATGATGGTGGTGGGGCGGAAGTTGGTAGGGAGCGTATGGCCTCAATTTTTTCAATAAAAAACCTAGAGAAGATTTCCGGTGCAATATGTATTGTATTTTGTGTATGAACATCGGCAACGACCGTCTTTACCGAGTTCCAAAGACGACGTGGGTTTTTACGTTCTAAGTCGATCCTATTTGTCCAATATTCAGACCTTTTTGAACGAATTAGGATTGTGCAGTGTATTGATGGTCTACAATCAGCAGAACATGATATCATTATTGCCTGCAATTAGATAGATAATATAATGTAATATTTGTACAGCTCCCCTGAGATGATTTACCAGAAAAACGGCGCTATACAAATCATCCAATTATTATTATTATTATTATCCTCAACAATAATTAATAAGATATGTGTCTAGAGTATAAGTATAAGTGAATGTGATGTGTGTTTTGTATATTCGCCCCTGTTGTTAATTATTTGGAATGTTACTTATACGATGTTTTTGCTGAATTTGTTCGTGAGGCCAATTAAATATTTAGTTATTGTATTTCGTGAAGGTTATCTATTTTATAATTTCTTCAAAAGATTGGTATTCACTTTAAGCGTCATTATTAATAAATGATTTAGAAATTACTTTGTAATCACCACTTTATTAATATATACATACCAACATGTTTCGAAAGCGAAGCTTTCCTGTTCAGTATATTTAGAACACTAAAAAATAATAAGGTCAAGTATAAACAAACGATAAAAATAGAACGCAATAATGTACGAAACATAAAATATAAACACAAACAAAAAATTATACAAGTAATTAAAGTAATTAAACAAAAATTTTTATAAAAAAATATTATAAAACATTGAATAACAAATATAAAAAATATATATATATTTATTCTCCATATTAATATGAAAATAAATTCAAGATATAACTATTTTAAAAATGTATTCCATTATGGATTATATTTAATTCACTATTAACACTTTTTATGATTTCTAAAATTTCAAATTTGTCTAATTGTAAACCGGTTATATTTGTGTGTAAAATTATCTGTTTAACTATATATATAATGTGATGTGTTTTGCACTTGTGTCCCTATCGTAATTTTAATTTTAATAACAAAATTTGCAAAAACCCATATAGGGCGTACACAATATAATAAATAAATTAATAATATGTAGGTTAGTAGTGTAAACTATATGCTCTTATCCAGTAAGTACCAGTTATCCTGTATCAACTTCTTAATCATTCCAAAAGGTTATTTACTTCTTCTTAATTGGAAAAATTATCGATCAATAAATAAAGCGACTAGCGCCAGTTATCGACATCAGTTTATGGCACAGTTAAAAGTAAGAAGAAAAGAAATAAAATGATAAACAATGCGGCAGTAAAAACTCTCGCAATATCGCTTCATCTCCCAGATAGTTTGGGCAATAAAAAGTAATTAATGATTACGATCAAAACGATATAATTAAAGATGCTTTGTGTTGTTACGGTCATGCTGATGTTTTTATATTCCAATTTTTTTTGTTATCATTAAAACAATGAGAAATAAATAGTGATTGATATAACTGCCTTTTTATAAATGTCATGTCTAGTCCCAAATACACAATTCAGGGGGACTAGACTACTCTCAATATTCTAGAGGTTGAAATGAACTGGCAGTTCAAATCAGTTAAGTAATGCGGTATTTTAAAATTATATTAATTATTCCTTTTTTTTTTTAACTACATAGTTTGTGAGTGTAATATTGATACACCGTTCAATGCTTTCTGCACGAACCTATACACCTGTGAGACATGGTGTCGTTACTGAAATAGCTCAAAAGAACGATTCCGAATCCAAATAATAACGCCTTCAGAATTATATTTGGCTGTTGGACATACGGCAGCGTATCGGCAATGTTCACGGAGCAACGAATGAATGGATTCGCCAGTCTGATGAGACACCGGGTCATAGGAGCCAGGGTGCAGCTAATGGCCTATGACAACACGTACATTATGACTTTTTTTCTTATTGTATTCTTTATCGTTTACTTTTTGTTTGAACTTATATTTATTTACTAAATGTATAACCATATGCGACGTGTGTGATTCCACCAACCTCCCCACGTTCTGGAATAAAAAACTTATACTATTCAGATGATAGATATTTTGTACATGTTAGATTACTTATATTACTTAAATTATATAATTAAATTATATTACTTATATTACTTAAATTATATAATTAAATTATATTACTTAAATCATATAATTAAATTATATTACTTAAATTATATAATTAAATTATATTACTTATATTACTTAAATTATATTACTTATATTACGTTTTTAATACGTTTTTATGGTAAGCAACTCGAACCGCTAGTAATTATAAAAGGGCTGATTAAAGGTGCTTCTGATGAAGACCTATTGAAGTCTCTAGAATCTCAAAATAAAGGATGTGAACTAGACTTCAAACAAAAACTCAGAATTAAATATAAAAAAATCATAGGAACAAACTACTGTGCAACGTTGTCCTTGAAGTGTCACCAAAAAATTGGAAATCTTTGATAAATGCTGGACGAGTAAACGTAGGATATCAACGTCTTGTAGTAGAAGATCAATCACCGGTGATGCAATGCTACCAATGCCTGCGTTTTGGTCACACCCAACGTTTTTGTACAGAGAAGATAACTTGCTTTCACTGTGGAGAAAGTCATAAATATGACACATGTCCCAACAAGGCGAAAGAACCAACGTGCTCAAATTGCACCGGAGTTTCAAGAACCCACCGGGCAACAAATCCAGATTGCCCACTCTGGAAGCTGATGGATGAGCGCTTCAGAGAAAGGATAGATTACGTGGGACACTGCTAAAGGCAACTTCAAGGAAAAAAAATGTTTCAATATACAAGAATACATCACTAAAAGCTCCTGTATGCGTATTATGTACATGAATGCTAGAAGCATTAGAAACAAAATTGACGAAATTGAAGAAACTCTAAAAAACATTTCAGAAACAGTTCATATTCTCGTAATCACGGAAACCTGGCTACGTAAAGGAGAGGAAACTTTTTTCAATATTGCCGACTACTCTGGAAATTTTGTTTCCCGTGAGATGGACAGAGGAGGAGGAGTCGCCATTTACATGCATAATACACTCGACAATAAAAAAATCGAAGAATGCGGCAGTGAAAATACCTTTCTAGGAATTAGGATTACGGCAAAAAATATTAAACCTCTAAATCTGTATGTTTTTTACCGTAAGCCGAACTCAAATATAACAGACTTCTTTGACTCTTTAGAAATAATATTAAATAAAAACAAACAAGACACATTACTCATTGGAGATTTCAATATCGATATTTCAAAAGACACTGATATTGCACGGAAATATATTCACACCTTGAAATCGTATAACTTTTATGTATGTAACACAATATTTCCCACAAGAGTAACTAACAACACCAGCTCGCTAATAGACCACATAATTACAAATAGGACAAATAGTTCCGGAAAAATCTCAAATATTGATGATCCCCTTAGTGACCATAATATACTTATATTGGATTATGAAAATTCCCTAAAAAACCTCCCCAATAACAGATCCGCAAGAAACCTATCAAATGCTTACAAAATAAATTATCAAAAATTAAATAACACACTTAAAACTTGTAAATTTACCCATTCGTCTGACGATGTAAACAAAAATTATAATAACTTCGCTGACTATCTCCAAAATGTTATGAATTCGTGTAAAACAAAACTAAAAACTAATATAGGAGACAAAAGACCTAACAATACTCCATGGTTTGATGCAGAACTTGATAGGCTGATTAAAAAACGAAATAGCATATTTAAACTTTGGAAACGAAATCAAGGAAGTATTCCTTTGACAACAGAAAAAAATAAAGCTCGTAATACTGTCACCAACTATAGAAGATATATTAAAACTAAGTATTATACGAATTTGCTTAATGAAAACATGAATAAGCCACAACGAACATGGAAAACAATTAACTCCATTATATCAAATAGCTCCCGAAACCCAACAATAGCTTGTAAATTGCTAGTCATAAATGACGAAGAAGTAAAAGAACCAAAGGAGATTGCAACCGCTTTCAACACATATTTTCTCTCAGTTGGGGAGAGTCTCGCATCAGTCATAAAAACTTCAAAAACTGATTTAAATACCATCTACACGGCACCTCAAGCAAAACAATCTTTTAACATGATCAGGACAAATAAAACAGAAATCTTATGGATCATATCCAACCTCAAATCTAAAGCGGCAGCTGGTTCCGATGGTATAACCTCTCTCCTTCTCAAAAACTGCAAGGAGGAACTGGTGGATGACCTCGTATTCTTAATAAATCTCTCTCTGTCAAAAGGTATCTTTCCAGACAAACTAAAAGTTGCAAAAATTATTCCTATACATAAAGACGAATGTAAAAAAAATGTCCAAAATTATCGTCCAATCTCTATACTTCCAGCTATCTCCAAAATTTTTGAATGTGTCATCAAAGAAAGACTATTGAAATATCTCGAACAAAACAAAATTCTCACCTCAAAACAATACGGTTTCAGACGACGATCTAACACTAAATGTGCAGCTTTCGATTTCATATCAAATCTGCAGAAACATATTGACCATGGAGATTTTACAGCGGCAATATTTATTGATCTAAAGAAGGCGTTTGACACGGTGGACCATAACGTATTGATCGAAAAACTGAAACATTTGGGTATTGTTGGTACTCCTCTGGAACTTTTCAGATCTTACCTATCAAATCGCTTTTCGGCAGTAGAACTGGGTGGAGAAATGAGTGAATTGGGTGAAATAACATGTGGAGTGCCACAGGGATCAATTCTTGGACCGTTGCTATTTCTAATATATGTTAATGACATAACAAAGTGGGGCATTAAAGGAACTCTTCAACTTTATGCGGACGATACTGTAATTTTTTATAACAAAAAAAAACCTAGCGGAACTTGAAATGGAAATGAATGCCGATGTTTCCCATCTCACAACCTGGTTGAGAATAAATAAACTGACCCTTAACGTAAAAAAAACGCATTATTTACTATTCGGCAACAAGAAAAATTCCAGCCTCGATATCAAAATTGGTGACAACTGCCTCGAAAAGAAAACGACAACAAAATATTTGGGCCTTATAGTAGATTCTCAACTCTCGTGGGATCTCCACATAAATCATGTAAAGGAGAAAATTACCCCCATAACTGGTGTGCTATATAGACTTCAAGGATTACTACCCATTCCGTTACTAACTGCAGTATATTACGCCATGGTACATTCACACATTTCCTATCTCTGCTGTATCTGGGGCTTTGCCTCGAAGAAATTGATTGCTGATCTGCAGGTGGTTCAAAACCGAGCCCTCAGAAATGTTTTTGGACTTCCATGGGACACTCATGTCAGGGACATCTACTCAGTTTCCGGTATCCTTCCAATCACGATCCTTTCTAAGTATGAAATCACCAGCACCATCCTACAAATTACTCAACAATCAACTCACACTAACGTCAAGCCACTTTACAATCAAGACATCCACAACCACAATACTCGAAATAACAATAAAATCCGCATTCCTCAAACACACACTACAAAATATGGAATAAAATCTTTAAACTACATTGCCTACACACTTTATAATTCGCTTCCAGATATGTACAAAACCATCCAGAAAAATAAAAAATCCCAAAATGATGGTATAAAGGAATACTTTTTAAGGATATTTAAAAATGAAAATCAGTAAATCCATATTTGTATATTTTGTTGTTCCCTTATATGTTTTCTCTTGTGTGTTGTTCTATTTAACTTGGCCTTATAAAATTATTTCTGTTTGTATGTGAAACTTGTATTTTTGATATTTTGCTGTCAATGTAAAATTGTATGTACTATCTCCTCTTATGTATTGTAAATTCCTCCCGTCCTAAAATGAGTTTTGAAACTCATCGGGATTGCTTTAGCAAGAAATAAATATATAAAAACAAAACAAAAAATATTACTTAAATTATATTACTTATATTATTTAAATTATATAATTAAATTATATTACTTAAATTATATAATTAAACTATATTACTTAAATTATATAATAAAATTAAATTTAAAAAATTTAAAAAAAAACTGTATATAAATATTATGTAAATTCGAATAGAGTTTTTGATTTGCATCTTTCTAAATTGCATTTATTACTTATGTCATGTTCTATTAAACACCCAATATTACATGTGGATAATTTATCAAACCATTTAAAATATTCATTCCTACCGAGGTGATCAATTCGAGATACATCTTTATATATAAAAATGAGTATTTGTCAGTCTGTCTGTTCTCGATTTTCTCAAAAATTATTAAGAATTACAGTTTGTTCTTCTTAGTGCCGGGAAGGTTTGGAGAGTAGTTTGAATGAAATCCAATATGCAAAACTGTTGATATAACGTTTTAAATTTAGTGTGAAAAACATTGAACCCGCCATATTAAATTGAGGTTAACTAACTAACTAACCATCACGCCGTTTCCCCGCAGGGGTAGGCAGAAAGAACGGACCGCCAAACAACTCGATCTTGGCATACACTTCTTGCTCCATTCACATTCATACATCATCTCATGCATTCTCTTCTATTATTCCGACTTCTGACATGTCCCAACTCAAGTATTCAATTCACTTGATCGTGTCTTCCTCGGCCGTCCTCGGCTTCTTCTTCCATTCACATTCGCATAATATATGAGATATACCACTCTGATTAATCACAGATTACATATCCAAAAGAAGAAGGTTTATTTAGGTAGAATATTTTCAAAATAGAAAACACTAGTAGGTATCTACTTAAGAACTTTGAAAAATAAATGTTTGAAATGACATAAAATTTTCAGGGATAGTACTAGTCGTCCCAAGGCATTATTTCGCTGTCAAATCAACTACGGCAATCAAACGCAAGCAAGAATTCACAATTTAATAACTTTGTTAAAAATAAAAATAATTTTATTAATTGATAAACTAAAGTTTTTAAGACAAGATTTTTGTGCATAGCGCAAAGGGTAACAATTATTTTTATAAACAATAATTATTAGAAGGGTGTAGGTTCGAGTCCTGTCGGCGAAATTTATCTTTTCTCGAAAGGTTTTTTCAATTTCTATGAGTGTTTCAGGCTAATAATTATTGTTTATAAAAATAATTGTTACCCTTGCGCTATGCACAAAAATCTTGTCTTAAAAACTTTAGTTTATAAATTAATAAAATATTTGACAAGTCAAAACATTTTTCACCAATAAAATGTAGACATAATTTGTCTCGATGCCATCTATTGAGGGATTTAGCCGTTACAAGCGTTCCTCATACTAATAAAGTTGGTTGTTTACAGGTGAAATATAATAAAAAACAGTAATTATTGAATGAAACACTAGTATATATTGATTAACTTGGCGGGTTTGCGATAAGCCGACGTAGCTCAACTGTAGAGCATCTGACCGGCAATCAGAAGGGTGTCTACGACATTTATCTTTTCTCGGAAGGTTTTTTCAATTTGGATGAGTGTTTCAGGCTAATAATTATTGTTAATAAAAATAATTGATAAAAATAATTAATCATTAATTGTTATATAAGTTTTTTCTTTCTTAAATTTAAATGAGAACTCATGTAAGCATGTGTGTGGCTAATATAAGTAGTTGAATATTAATTCCTCAGCATTAATGGATAATCCGGTAGTAATTTTAATGTTACGAGATATTATGTAAGCAGCACTATTTAAGTGGAACAGGGAAGTAACTTCAAAAACGTTTCAATATACCTATAATATATAAATTCTTTTTGGTATAAATGGTAATGTTACAATTTTTTCTTAAGCCACTATTTACTTTTTAAATACTTCCCTGATCACTGTACTTTTAATCATTCGAGAAGATAATATTAACACATCCCAAATGAACCACGAAACCGAAAAAACAAAAGAAATTAAAAAGTTTTCAGTCGCATCTGGGACTCGAACCCAGGACCTCTACCTATCCGGGGTAACCGCTTAACCAACTTAGCTAATGAGACCAGTCCAATGTATGCCATTTACACCGATATCATACTTCAAGTTCAAGATTTGTTAATATTATCCTCCATTTTTATAAATCCCATATTATTGGCTGCTATCCTTATGATGATTGCAAAGTTTCATCCCGAACTCAATTGCAATCGGAACAGAGTCTCGGATATGCCTACCCGATTTTTATTTATATGAGACATCTATTGACTTATTTTACAAGTCTGGAAAGAAATATTAGAAACATAGAAATATATAAGTATGTTAATAATAAATTGACTGTACTTTTAGTTCATACGTTCAAACCGCCAGTCAAACCACGGACAGCAATAATGATTCAATATAATTTCTTACATTATAGTATCATCGTAGAAAAGTGTTAATACTCTTACCGTGTACATATTCTCAAACTACTAATATTATTAAAATAGAAAAATAAAATAAAAATGTTACGTTAATAATTATGTTTTGTAATCGACTCGTTTTTAATTGTGTCTTATCTTAGTCCTCCTCACTAGGGGGTCCTGTGCTGAGGCGGACTAAAGTTATTTAATTTGATATCGTCTAATTAGGCGTGTCTTCTACATCGTTTTTAATACAGTTAGTTAGTCTTAAGGTTATTACGTTGACTTCTTTAGTTAGACTTTAAATTAATGACTTGTACTCATTAAACTTTTATATCTTGTTGAAGAATTTTCAGAAGTTGAAGAAGAAGAAGAAGAAGAAGTTGAAGAAGTTGAAGAAGTTTGACGGCCTCCATGGTCGAGGGGTAAGGCTCTCGACTACGAATCTGAAGGTTGCAGGTTCAAAACCCGGCGTGCACAAGTAAATTTTATTTAATTAATTTGTGCTGTTTCACAATTAATTCATTTAAAAATAATATATAGTATATTGCGCACGTTCCAGAGTGGAATATACTCTCAGTATCGCCCTGGTGAAAGACCACCATTCAGAATTGAAACGTTGCTTGAAATGGCTTTGAGCCGTGTTTGGTGACCAGATCTGAATAGCCAGGTATTCCCCACCTTCTTCTTCCCCTTCTCATTCCCCTCCCCAATACCTTCAGCCTCACAACATTCCCCAATTGGGAATGCCATAGTCTCACTGGCTCCAGACGGTTGGGAGCAGTTGGGACTCTTGTGAGGTATTCATATAAAAAAAAAAAAAAAAAGTGTTGTTGCAAAATATATGAAGTTTATTAAATTAATAAAAAATACTTTGTACTCATCATGACATACAGAATAAAGCTTCGCTTTTGAAACATGTTGAAATTTATATATTAAAAAAGTGGTGTTTACAAAGTAATTTTTAATAATTTATTACTAATGGCGCCACAAAGTGAATTCCTGTCTTTTGAAGAAATTATATGAAGTTTCTTTATTCGAATGTGGTTTTATAACATGGAATGTTTTTTATGTCATTTTGACTTGATCTAGTGGCATGGATATGTGGTCTGTTGGGGGGTTCCGAATTTTTTATATATATTTATATTTTTGGCATATATTTGTAATAAGTACATTTGGTACTTTTTTTTTTACATTAATACCGCACAAGAGTCTCAACTGCTCCCAACCATCTGGAGCCAGTGAGACTATGGCATCCCCAATTGGGGAATGTTGTGAGGCTGAAGGTATTGGGGAGGGGAAGGAGAAAGAGTAGAGGAAGGTGGGGAAATACCTGGCTATTTAGATCTGGTCACCAAACACGGCTAAATCCATTTCAAGCAACGTTTCAATTCTGAATGGTGGTCTTTCACCAGGGCGATACTGAAAGTATCTTCCACTCTGGAACGTGCGCAAATATACTATATATTATTTTATGTTAATTAATTGTGAAAGAGCACAAATTAATTAAATAAAATTTACTTGCGCACGCCGGGATTTGAACCCGCGACCTTCGGATTCGTAGTCGAGAGCCTTACCCCTCGACCATGGAGGCCGTCAGTCAGGTACGTCAAGCCAATTGAAAATATTTATCGAAGGGGTTATTATGGGTACTTTAAGCATGATCTTTATAGTTTCTTTTTAAAATGTATTCAGATAACGTATGTACTCAAATCCCCGTACTGTAATTCCGTATTCGATTCGAGAACGAAATTTAAATATTTTTAAAAAATTACCGTAACTCCACACAGCAGGATCTAAGGGAAATAATTTCCCTCAAGGCCTTTGTCATCTTTAGGGAATGCAGTGCGGAAGGGTTTTTTAGAGGATGGGAAGGGGTGAACCTGGGTCTTGATGATACGTATGTTGTAGGAGTGAGGAAATACAGGGGCCAGCAGATCATTCCGCAGAAGAGGCGTTGACCCGTTCTCATGTGATAAATGTCAACCTTGTACAAATATTTGGAGTGTTACCTGACTATGCAACGGTGCCAAGGGTATCAATGATGCTAGTTCCTCAGAGAATCTTCCATTAAAATACCGGTAGAGCAATGACAGCAATCCCATCTGACGTCTGTGCTTCAAAGATTGCAATCCGTCTGTTAAGATAGGCCAATTTTACAAACATTACATTTTGGGGCTCCCGACCAGAGGTACTTCTACAGTGGAGCGAACTTGCGATTTGCACGGGTTCAGCAGTTGTACACTATTAAAGTATCTGCGGGCTGTATACGGTAATACAGTACGCAGTAATAATGCGAAGAAGACTTTTT
The DNA here is from genome assembly GCA_022606495.2 of Halesus radiatus. Lineage (NCBI taxonomy): Eukaryota > Metazoa > Arthropoda > Insecta > Trichoptera > Limnephilidae > Halesus > Halesus radiatus. Next base: position 17,055 of record JAHDVE020006958.1, on the reverse strand, counting down.
CATATCCTTTGTGAGCTTTTCTGTAATACCTTTAATGTGTGGAGTCCATCTAAGATTTTCATCAAACACTACTCCGAGATATTTTACGTTTTGTGATTTTGTTACAATGGTGACAGCAGTGACATTGAATATTATTTCCTTGCCACTCATGTATTTTTAGTAATGCCATTTTTTCATCAGAATAATAAAATTGAACCTAATCACTTATTCCGAGGATCTAAATTTATCGATTTTTCTTTCGGAACAAACTGAGGATTGTGTAGATAGTTTGCAAGCAAATCGTAAAAAAAGATATTCCTATTCTTATCATCCGGTACACATCTAAAGCTACCAGTATATGTTAGGTAACGTGTTGGGCCAATGCATTGGGCCAAAAATAGGACGCTGTTTACACGTTTGGCCAATGCGCTGCGCCAATTCTGCGTTGACTATTTGATCAAGATGGATGTGGAAACTACCGCAGTTTATTTGCACAACATTACCTTAATGTGCATCAAAGAAGAGTAACCCAAAAAAATTGGCGAAAAAGAAGATGGTGAATGCTGACTATTAATTGGAAATAAACGTGAGGTCAACGTGCGAACGCTGTTTGCCGGTTGGCACCAAGATCCTTTGATTTGTGCACGAAAATCTCACACGAATCGGTTGGTCGGCCAACGTTGGCGGTCAACGCGTTGCACCTGCCGATTTACGCCATGTGGTCCTGTATACGTTAGGCCAGTGCATTGGGCCAACATGTTGGCCCAACGTGTACTGGAAGCTTTGCATAATATATCTTTATATGCATTTAAAATAGTACAATATACTTCCCAGTCGTTTTGTGAAGTAGTAAGTAAACAACACATACCAGTTAACTAAGCAAACCAACACATAAACACATTGTTCATATAACAAACAAAATAATAAAAAATAGCTATCCGTCTGTCAGTCAGCATCTACAATAAACCCTTTACACTTCAAAAAAAGAACTATTGATGAATTCGATAAAAATAGAAATAGGTATAGTAAAAAAATCTCATTGACAGTCCAAAACTGTTCGTTTTCTTGGTGTTTGCTTGGACCAAAACATTGTTTTAATGTATATTCAACTTTCGCAATATGGTAAAGTCTAGTGTATTTTTTCTAAGACAATTGAAATCCATAAGACGTTGTCTTTCAAAAGATTCTGCTAAGACTCTGGTAAATGATCTTCTAGTTTCCAGATTGAACTACTGAAATAGTTTGTATGCTGGTCTGCCTAATGTGCATTTGAGTAGACTGCAAGGATGTACACCACAGCAGCTCGTGTAATATTCAGTGCCACTAAAAACTTCTACGTGATTGAATACACTGGTTTTGAGTCACAGAAAGAGTTCAGTTTAAAATTTGTCATATGGTATATGAGGCACTTGAATGTTCTCTGCGTGAGACAATCTTACTTAGAGGCAACTCACGCTCCGGACGGCCAAGTCTGATGCGTCGAACAGACTGGTTGTATCCTATCGCACGCATGATGCTAAATTTGGGGACAGAGCTTTAAACATACTGGGTCCACCTTCTTGGAATGACCTTCAGGTCAGAAAACAATTTCGAAACCTTAAGAAAAATCTAAAAACATATCTATTTAAAAAGGACTACAAACTTTAACCCGAAAATGTAAAGCGCCCTTAAGGGAATGTTAGTCATTAAAGAGCGCTATGGAAAAATAGACCATTTTATTATATTATATAAAGTGCGATTCGAAAAGGGCGTATTTGTAGGGCAACCGAAATGGTATTAATTTATGGAGAACAATAAAAGGTAGACACACAATGATAAGTCGTAACTCCCCTCACCCTTTCCATTGACATACGTATTAAAATTAAAACTGACATTACATTTATTAAGGTAAAGCATTGAAATGGGGGAACCGGTACGTACACGAGTAATTAGGGAAGGAAGGGGAAGAAAAGGTCCACCGAACCCTCGTAGATAAATACACAATACACGTGCGTTGAATTCAAAACAGTTAACTTCTTCAATTAACCGAAAAAAAACTCCCCGGAAAGAAACAGAATTTTTCAAAACGAGTTTTTTCGAGATAAAAGTTGAGCTGTAATTTGCTTTTCTAAAAATGTTTCGCAGTATTTTTATTAAAAAAAAACGTAATTACATGTCTAAGATAAAATCATGAACGTAAGACTTGTTCAACTTATTTGCTAAGCAAAATAATTTCTTTCTACCTCTATTATTGTTTTTTTTTTGTCAAGGCAAAAGTTTTATTTTTACGCTACTTTTTGCTTTTGTTGAGGTAAATTTGAATGCTAATTAAGTCTTTTATTCGTTTTCATGTCATCGCTCATTTTTCTGTCCTGTGGTGTACGTCCAAGTATTTTCTCTAATGGTCAACTCGTCGACCGTCTAAAATTTAAAAGAGGGTTACACTAATTGTTATTTTACTACTACCTTTGTTCAATTTGGCATGGCCGAACATTTGTCGTTTTTTCAGCTTTGCCACATAATGAATTACGTAATTTATGCAAAACAAAACGGACGTACAAAACGTGTGTATTGTACACGTAATTTGCCCACAAAAATGCACGAATTATCCACTTCACTCATTCAAGGATACGGGAGGTACATATATTATAACCCGGTGGTTATATTTCAGATAGTATTATGTGCTATGGCTTATGTTAAGTACCTGGCGAGGTTGTAAAATTGCCTTGTGTAATTGTGGTTTCGAAGCCACATCGAATTTTGGTTCGATGTGGTTAGCATTATGCTTCTATTGTCGAACAACATTACTTTGCGAAAATATTAGCAAAAATGAATAGTGTTTTCAATTTTTTTAAGTATTAAATATTTTTATTGATATTTAAAAAACCTCATTTTAATATTTAATCATTGTAGAAAATAATATTAACATAACCTAAATGAAACATGAAAACGGAAAAAACGACAGAAAATAAATAGATTTCAGATTTTATGATATCGATGAAGATGACACAAATTGAACTATTACTATTACTATATACTATTCTCATTAACTAAGTTGGTTAAGCGGTTACCCCGGATAGGCAGAGGTCCCGGGTTCGAATCCCACACGCGATTGCAATATTTTTATTTTCTGTCGTTTTTTTCCGTTTTCATGTTTCATTTAGGTTATGTTAATATTATTTTCTACAATTATTGAATAAAGTTTTGTCAAAAATACGAATTATTTAACATATAATAGTGTACAATTGTATGAACTACCATAAATTGTCTCACTCCGGCATATATAAAATAAATTGTAACGACTGTTCCTTATTTTATATCGGAAGATATGTCGTAATTTCGACATTAGTATCAAAGAACATGTAAGATGTCTTTAAAATAATATTTTTTAAGAATTCGCTAATCATATTATTTCAAGCAATCGTAGTTTTGATAAAAATACGGGTATCAACATTCTTCACATTAATAGTGAAAGTGAACACTTAGATAATTTAGAAGGCTTGGCAATTAAGAAGTCCCAGACTAATAATAGCGAGTCTATTATTAAAAAAAAAACCTATCTTACAGCACTTTTTAAAAATATTTTTTCCTTTCACCCCTCCTTCAATCTCTATCTCTTCCCCCACTATTTACTAATCCCTAGTCACGCCCCCACCCCCACTGTGACACCTAATACTCGTATGTATGTTCTGCCCTAATTTTGTAATAATGTTTGGTATATATTTTGTTCCGATGATGAAACCGGTCGGCGTTAAAAATAAAAGTTGTTAAAATAAAGATTAATTGTTTAATTTAATTATATAATAGTGTATTTGCGAAACTTTCCGGAGTGGTAGATACTCTAAGTATCGCCCTGATGAAATACCACTATTCAGTTTCGAAACGTTGCCCGAAATGGCTTTTGCCGTGCTTGGTAACCAGATCTAAATATACTTCATCTTCCTCATATCCTTCCCCATCCCTCTCCTTTCAGCTTCAGAACATACCCCAATTAATGGGAATGTCATAGTTCCATAGCTTCAGACGAATAGAAGCAGCGTGGACTCTAGTGCGGTTAAAGTTTTTTTCACTTTTTTTTATTTATTTTTTATTCAAAACATAAATCATTAGGAATAAATCCCGTTTTAGGACTGTAAAACTGTCAAGATTAGTTCATATTAATTGCAATTATACAAATATACAAAGTAAACAAGATATTATTGACCTATTATGATAGTACATATTGAGTAATAACGTATAAAGAAATGTGAAAAATAGTACAGATAATCAAATTGGTTTCAGAAATCGATTCAATCGATTATTAATGTAAATTCTTTCCAATGAATAATAAGCCCAGCTCTGTTGGTGTTTGGATCTTTTAAAACATAAAGTTAATGCGGTCGGTGACTGTATACTTAACCCTTATCTGCACTTCGCCTTAAGCAATGGGTTTATCTTAATGCCGAGTATAAATTTCCCGAGGGGCCCTTCGTGTGAATTGAACAAAAAATAGTTGTCATTAAAACACTTAAGCTAACTATTTTTTGCTATATCTAAAGGGAAAAATTTAAAGCCGAAATCTCTTTGGTTTTTCGGCTTTAAATTTTAAAAAAATCGGATTGCGATTGAGTACATAAATTCTTTCTATTATCGCCTTTTTAAAATAAATTAACATCACCGACAATTAAAACTGATGGCGCTAAATTACATAACGCCTTTCGACTCCCAGGCTTTAAATATGCCAATGAAATTGCTTATCTGTTGAAGAAAGATATCAGGATTAATATTTATTTATTTGTAAGAAACAAACAGCTTTCAATACAAAGGAAGTTTGAGAAGAGGTAAGCCAATAAAGTTTCTTGTGCTCAAGTGGTTAAATACAGATGTTTTATTTATGAATCTAACAAGATAAAGCAAAAACAAATTAAGTAGGAAGGGGAGAGAGGAAGAGGAAGATAGGATCGGGATTCGAGATTTTCTCGATAGATTTTATACTCGTGGATCAATTTGTGGTCGTACGTATTACTTCGGTTCGATATTTTGAAGAATGTCGATATTGTGAAATTGTGTGTTATATTGCCCCTGATTGGTCCTGAATGGTCCTGAACGCGGGCAAATAAAAAAAATCGGTTTTGTTGGGTTCGTCTTAACGGTATGTGAATGTTTATAAAGTTTTTTTTATCTGACTAGTGCACAAGAGGGCTTCCAGCTGTCCGGAGCCAGTGGGACAGCGCTAACCCCAATAGGAGTATGTTGTAAGGCTCTGAAGATGGTGGGGGGAGAACGAGATGAGAATAAGGACCGTTTGAAAGTTCTTTAAGTAAGCTTATTCCGGTTACACGGACACACACGCGCAATTTTAACGGTCTATCACTTTTTTAATGTTTAAATGTAGGACAGATTACTCATCCATTTACAGTACAAGATTTCTTATTTTAACATTCTCAACGTTTGCGAAGATATGTATACAAAAAACTTTTAAGGTTATTCAAAGAGAAATTAAATATATCTACCGCTTTAAAATTTTCATTCAATAGCACCATTCTTTTTGTAATGTCATGTTGTGCTAGAACATCTGTTCAGCCGTGTGATATCTTTAAAAAGTCGTGGCGACGACTACGGCTGAAGTATGTAGGAACGTTTAAGCCACAGCATTCCAAGAGGAATGGGCTACCAACAAAGTTATGCGCTAGATTAAAACTTTCCTTAACCTCTAATTTCTTGGCTTTTATTTATGAACGCCCTATTTGGCTTTTACATGGAATATTATGAAAAATTATGTAATTATAACAGTATTTCATAAACAAGATAATTATAACTAGCAGTAGTATCGTAAGTACATTAATATTATTGTTATTTAACATTAAGATGCAAAGCATGGGAGTAACAATGAAACATGTAACTAGTTATAATACATAGAACATGAAGTATGAAATTACTGCACTGACTGCGAAGGTTAACTAATAATAATAAAGTATAACAATGCAAGTAAATATAACAATATATTACAAGTAAATGCAATATATACATATACGCATCGGGTTAAGTGTGTCACAGACAAAAAAGATACAAACCGAAAACATATTACTAAAATAAAATATGAGTAGGTACATAAAATTAATTATTGTCAGATTGGAAAGACATCATTTGATTTTTAAAGCTTGCAAGTTTATCCGTGATATTTGCTGTATTTACGCTATTTTGCTCTTTCTTATATAGTCTATTGAACAAATATGATGGTCTCCTTGATTGTATACCTGCTTGGTAGCTGCGGGTATCTTTAAAACTATTTAAGTGTTACTATTATATTAAGAGGCTATTTCACCATCATCTCAATAAGCGCTATGTGTAGGATAGAAATATATTTATATCCTACACATAGCACGTATTGAGACGATGGTAAAATAGAACCTAAATCTATCCTCACTGTAACAAAACTATTCTGCTGTTTTTGAAATTTCTCAATTTGTTAATACTTGCTGATATATAGATATTTTTATAATATTGATATTTTTATAATATTATTTAAATCGACATTATGTAATTGAACCCTAGTATCTCTATAACAAAACTGCTTTGCTGTTTTCATATTTAAAATTAAATATTTTTTCCAACTTGTGTACATTGATCACAACATGTACCATATGCACCTATATTGTTCTATTATTGCGCTATATTTGTATGACGATTGTTATTTATTGATGTATTATATAATACTGTTGAACTAAACTCCCGCTGACAAGCTACTTGCTGTGGCTTAGCGGGTACAACTTCCCATTGTATGTAATTAATATTATTCAAAAAATAAATAATATATATATAAAATTGGCGAATAAATACTGTAATAGTATTTTTTTATTTTTTATATCAATACCGCACAAGAGTCCCAACTGCTCCCAACCATCTGATGCCAGTGAGACTATGGCATCTCCAATTGGGGAATGTTGTGAGGCTGAGGGTATTGGAGAGGGGAAGGAGAAGGGGGAGAGGAAGGTGGGGAAATACCTGGCTATTCAGATCTGGTCACCAAATACGGCTAAAAGCCATTTCAAGCAACGTTTCAATTCTGAATGGTGGTCTTTCACCAGGGCGATACTGAGAGTATCTTCCACTTTGGAACGTGCGCAAATATACTATATATTATTTTTAAATGAATTAATTGTGAAACAACACAAATTAATTAAATAAAAATTACGCGACCTTCGGATTCGTAGTCGAGAGCCTTACCCCTCGACCATGGAGGCCGTCAGTATTGATGTTATTGTTACAATTAAAGGAGTTTTTGCAAAGAGTTTGCCTGCAAGGCATATTCATGGAAATGAGGGCAATTCAGGGCTGTCAATTAGAGATTTTAAGATTGTGAATTAAAATAATAAATCAGTTAACACTCTCCCATCTGATAATTAAATAACTTAATAAAGTCTAGTCTTACATAGGCATACAACATATGAACTTTTTGTTACCTCAAGTAAGTCCACATGTTGTATGAACTTCGGATAAGTTCCATGCGTCTAAAAGATTAAATTAATTATGAATTTAATTCGCCATTTTACAATAAACTAGCTGATATGTACCCGGCCTTGCTCGGGTTTTTGTTTTTGACAAAAAATTATCAAGTTGTGAATTTTTACTTTGATTGATTTGACAGCGAAAGTAATGCCCTGTGGCGATTATTACTATCTCTAAACAATGAAACAAAGAAGCATTCATTTTAAAATTTTATCTCATTCCAAACATTTATTTATCAAAATATATATAAATAATAAAGATCTTAAGTAGGTACCTGCTTGTGTTTTCCATTTTGAAAATATTCTACCCAAACAAACCTTCTTCTTTTGAATATGTAATCTGTGGCTAACCAGAGTATTATATCTATGGGCTAACCTTAATACAACATAGCGGGTTCAATGTTTTTAATACTAATTTTAAAATGTTATAGCAACAACTTTACATATGGATTTCATTAAAACTATTCTCTAAACCTTCCCGGCACTAATAAGAACAAACTGCTATTTTAAGTAAAACCGGTCGAGTAATTTTCGAGAAAATCGAGGAGAGATAGACAGATACACATTTCATACATGTATATATATTCATACTTTTCCACGAATGGTTAAATACTTATCAAAGGGAAGTAAAGAAAACAAACATCCATAAAATGGTTTTCCATCATAATTTAAAAGCTTTCCGACAATGGACATTCATCAATATCCGGCCTGAAATTATTAGTACAACACAATAACAAAACGGCTTGGGTAACAAAAGTTCTTTTATAAACACGAAAGAGCAGCAGCGTAGTATTGTTTATGGTTTATGTATGAGCTGAAAGTTTTCCTACGGAGCGTAGGGCTTATTTCTGTTGTTACAGCTGCGCATGCGCGAACTGCCACCATAAACTATATTCCTCATTTGAATAACGAATGACGTTCGGATATTGAAATTTAAATGGCGTTCCGGAACGGTACGAATTTTAAACTTACCCCCGTAACTGGCGTGACAAATGATTGTTAAGTAATTGAATTGGAAAAGTTGGTAGCGGGGAATTTCACTGCTGAACATTTTGTGTAAATGTTATCGACCTCCATGTTTATTATACTAGGTATATTAAATGCACGATTTCAACGGTATTTTTTCATGTATTTCCAAATAAAATACCCAATTGACAAAAATGGTAACATAATATTTTTATTAATTATTTTTGTGTTTATTTCTTTATTGTTATTTTTTTAGAAATATAGTGTAAATCAAATTTAATAATGTTATTAATAAAACTAATTAATAAAATACGGAATTTGAGAATTTGTTTTTTTCCCCACTTCTCAGTATGTTCACACTACCAAAACAATACAACATATTTAAATATATCATTTAAGAAAACATTGTCACTTGAATACGGGGAAAACAAATTATTAATGTAAGTACCTCACAGAATAGAGAATTTTAATTATTTTCTAATTTAATCGGTTTTACCGGTAATAAATAATTTTAAACACCGGCCAATTAAGAATTGGGTGGGAGAATAAAATCATATAATTACGCCGATGTAATGTGGATTAACCACAGTTTGAAAATGGCCGAAACAGATGTCAAAATAATAAATACTAAAATACTTGCAGAACTTGGTAATATTTTTATTCTCGATGTCAAAGAATTTGTTTTGTGAAATTTTTGACATTCATGGCAGAGCGATGAATCCTTGAACCGGGGTCAAGAGCTCGCGTGGGTTTTGCATGACTAATTAGAGAATATAGATGAAGACATCCCAAACCATGCCGTCCTTAAAACGCTAGTGCTAACTAACTAATCAACTATCACTCCGTTACCCCGCATGAGTGGGCAGAGACGATGAATAGAGACACAACTCTTTCTTGGCGTACACTCCTCATAAATATGGCCTCATACTCTTCTATTATTTTGACTCTTGACATGGATCCACTCAAGTGTTCGATTTACATGGTGATGCCATGTCTTGCTCAGGGGTCCACAAATTCTTTTAATATAACTCCTTACTTGCGTGCAGAACTGTATATGAATCTCCTCGCGACATCACGTTCATGGGTCAAATGCATTGCACATATAGTTTGATATTGAGATCGTTGAACCGGTGAATGCAATTTGTTAGCCATAAATAGTAATAATGGATTGTCTATTGTTAGCGATAAGATAAAAATAAGGAAAAGAGAAAGCATTACAGCCGCCAGAGGTGATTTTACATAAATACGGCACTATACAAATCATCAATATATTTTATTATTACAGTTCTTATCTGCTCCCCACTTTCATATCATCCAAACGTTATTTTTTTTTCTTTTTCATTACCAAGAATCAAAGCTCTCTAACAAAGATTGACAAGTCTCTTTAAAGCTTTAATAGACTACAAAGGAAGACTATTAAAAATTCAAAAGAAATCTAAAATAAATATCCAGAGAGGGAAATGCAACACTGAAAAGAATAATCACAAGTGCAAGAACTCTACAAGAATTAAATAATCACAAAACCAAGTGTTAAGAGGTCAATGTAACAACCCAAAAAACATCACTAAAAACTACATAGAAGATGCGCCTAATTAGATGACATCAAATTAAATAACTCTATTCCACTTCAACACAGGACCCTTAGCAAAGACGACTAAGGAAAAAAACACTAAAAGACCAAATAGTTTACAAAATAAAAAAATTAAGATAACGATTTTTATTTTAAACTGTTATTCCATAAAGATTTTTATAATTACATCATATTTTGTATTTTCAAATGCTTATTTATATAGTCTGTAAAATAATAAAAACAAAAACAACCTTAAAACTTATTTTGAATATACAACGCTAAACGCTGCAGGACTTTTGCCGTTGAGAAACATAAAACCGTATACATATTACCTTATTACAATACTCCATAACCACACAAATACCGGTCTGGCGGCCAAGGGGTGAACCCCCCCCCCCTCCCCTCCGAAGATTAGAAACCCGATACCCCCCCTCTTAAACTACCCAGGCAGTTAATGTTTAAAGGAACCAGTTTGAGGTAGATAAGACCACATTATTACTATAGTTAGGAACTTCTACCTCTATTTCTCCGGTTAAATCTTCGGGTCCTTGTCAAGCGGAATGGTGTCCATCCGACTGAAAAAGTCCGCCAGTTATTCACTTGAATATCCATTTCACTAAAATCGCTCTGAAAAGGTTCTGGATACATGGTAGCTTGAATACATACCCATTGGACACCCTGAAACAACCCCCTATACATATTTACAAAGGTAGTAATAAACCCATCCAAAGATTTCAGTGGGAGGTTTGGTTATCGTGTTAAATTATAATAGGTATTATGTTTGTCAAGTAAATTGAGCTGGGAACTCATTGATCCTTAACCGCTAGCCGGGCTATTACGCAAATACGCGTGAATAAAAATTATACCAATTCAGACTCTCACGCAAATGCACGTGATATTTCCCCACAAGGAAAACACAAGAATATAACTAACCAACTAACTAACTAACCATCACGCCGTTTCCCCGCAGGGGTAGGCAGAGAGGATGGGACCGCCAAACATCTCGATCTTGGCATACACTTTTGCTTCATTCACATTCATACAACGCCTCATTCATTCTCTTCTGTTATTCCGACTTCTGACATGGCCCGACTCGAGTATTTGATTCACTTGATCGTGCCATGTCTTCCTCGGGCGTCCCCGGGCTCTTCTTCCATTCACATTCGCGTCATATATTCTCCTTACACTTTCTTCGTTCATTCGCTCTACATGCCCAAACCATCTAAGCGTCCCTTTCTTAATCTTGCTCACTACGCTTACATCAGTCTTGCATTCTTTACGAATCTCAACATTTTTCACTCGATCATACATGGTTTTACCACACATCGTCTCAGAGATCTCATTTCTACAGCATTCAGTCTACTTTCATCCTTCCTCTGCCAGTTCCATGTCTCACTGCCATACATCAAGGTTGGTATCAGCACTCCATTGTGGACTGCTAGCTTCGCTTCCATGGACAACTTTTTGTTTGCGCCAACCGCGTTCAGTCCTCCGTTAATGGAGTTTCCTGCATTCACCCTTCTTTCAATATCCCTATCAGTCTTTCCATCTCTCGTAAACATACTTCCCAAATATACAAACTCATCGACCTGCTCCAAGTATTCATCATTCACAACTATATTGCACACTGTTTTCGTACTCTCTCTTTCAAACACCATGACTTTAGACTTACTTACATTCATCATTAGCTCATTCTTCATACATACTTCGTTCATCCTAGATACGAGGGACTGTAGATCTTTCATACTGTTAGCAATCAGCACCGCATCATCAGCATACAACATGCAACATACTTGCAGACTACTCATTTTCGCGCCCAAGCCCACCTCTTTCAATTCTTGCATACAATTATCCATGTATAGATTGAATAACCACGGTGACATTACGCAGCCTTGCTTAACACCTTTTGTGATGTCAAACCACCCGTAAAATCACCGTTTGCCCTAACACATGCAACGCTTCCCTCGTACAGCGATGCGATTGCCTGTATAAGATTTGTATTCACACCATACTTAGACAACACCTTCCATAACTTTTTTCTGTCAACTCTGTCGTATGCTTTTTGTAGATCTACAAAAGCACAGAAAAGTTTCTGTTTTTTTGCCAGAAACTTCTCTGTGAGCATACGCAACGAGAAAATCTGATCCATGCACCCCCTTCCACTCATAAATGCGCCTTGCACATCCCATATTTTATCCTTTGTTTTCATTTGTACCCTTTCAATCAATATCCTACCATACAGCTTACCAACTGAACTTAGCAGGCTAATAGCCCTGTGATTTCCACATTCCATGCGTGACCCTTTACCTTTGTATAGAGGCATGATCACAGCCCTTCTCCAATCTAATGGGGTGTAACCCTCCTCTAGACACTGGTTAAAAAGTTTGCATAACCATGTGAGAATTATACGGCTATTTCCTTTAAAGTATTCAGCAGCAATATTATCGAAACCAACAGCCTTACCATTCTTCATACATCTAATTGATCTTTTAATTTCATCCATGCTAATTTTGGGAACATTCACTCCATCGTCATTCATACCTGACTCGCCACTGGAATCTCTATCACTCGGATTGCTTTCGAAGACCTCTTCAAAGTATTTCATCCATCTCTTTTATTTCTTTCTCATTCGTCAACATTTTTCCATCTTTCGATTTTATCACTTTCACACATCCACTTTCTGGACCATTCCGTGACCTTTTGACCTCCTTCCAAAATAGTTTAATATTTTCTTGGAAGTGGTTTGTCATTTTGATCCCCTCTTCCTCTTCCAGGCGTTTCTTTCGTTCTTTCACTCCATCACGTACTCTTTTCTTGCATCCCTTGTAAACTTCTTTCGCTCTATCCCTCTCTTCGCTAGAAGCACTGCCAAGAATATGTAGACGAAATAAAATTCGGGGCAATCATGCAAATACGCGTGAACAATAATTTTACCATTCTGGACAAGAAAAAACTTGCTTTCAGGGGATCCATGGAAATTTCCAGGAATTTAATATTTACACGGTAATAACGGCCAAAATTTGTTGATATGCTTTATAATACTTTACCCTGGAAGCCTTTCATACTAACGGCCAAATTCACGTAAAAGTATTCAATCGTAAATCTTAGCTAAGCATTATAAAAACATCGAAAATGCAGCCGTTTAACGTCAAAAAACTTTCATTTTTCTAACGATGTTTATAATAATTATTGCATAATCTGTATAGCGCCGCTTTTGTTAAAGATCACCTCGGGGGCGCTGTACAAATAATGCTTGCTATGGTTTATCTTATTAAGTACAGACAGATACACAAACATACTGTTTACTGTATAAATGATTAAAAAATAAGTATGTCCGTATTTTGGTGGATAACGAACGACAAGGATAAAGGTTCTGACACACTATTCCCACGTATGTAATATGTTTTTCTGTATCTATTTGTGCAGAATTAGATAGAGCTGAGGAAGTAATATTAGTACAGCGCCCTTGAGGTGATTTCACAAAAATGGAGATAATTTTTTTTCAAATAATAGTAATAAAAATAATTATTATTATTATTAAGACAGTGGAAAACTTACAATCGATACATTTTCTATGAAAGTTTATAATTTAGGAACACACTCGTCACATGCATCTCGTACGTTGCGTTGGTATCTTTCCATGAGTAATACATTTTTATATTATACATTTTGTCTTTCTGTTCTGACAATTCATAGTTACTATGTAGGTGCCTACTAGAAATGGGCGTATCTATTTTTTTAAATGAATCAAATTGCTCAATGCATTTATGAATAAATTACGTTCCCCGTGAAATGGGTGCTATTTCTCAATGTCCCATTTTTTATACCTGGGGATGCAAAGGAATTCCACTGATATCTCCGTTGTAACTTCTAACCTCTCCCTCTTTCTTATAAACGATGCATGTAACGGAAAGATATGTTACAAAGGAGTTCTCAGCAGCAGGACCGTAACATTAGAAGGCTGGCTGGTTGCGGTTGGTGACCGGTTGCACGCTAACCATTAACCCCCCCTCCAACCTCCTTCGCAGACACTCGCTTTATCTCTCCGAACATCCTGTATCTTTATACCCCTTTTACCGTCTTCTGTAACGGGGTGTCCATTTGGTATACGGTCACTACACTATCCTGTTAATATTACTATTTCTATTACGTTAGTAAAAATAATCACTTTGAAGTTCCTTCGTAATGAATCAAATATTAATTGTTTTTGTGTTTAATTCGTAGAACTCCATTTTTTTTTTAAATCTAATGTAAATCAAATTTAATTATGTTATTATTAAATTTGATTTACATTAAATTAAAAAAAAATGAATCAAAAAACCTAAATACGCTTAAAAATAGCAATTAACCACTGTAACCTATTAAACAAAAATATAAAATGATATGCAATAGATTAGTGTGGTTCTGCAGTCTGCATATCAATATTAATAATAATGAATGGATTATTTCTATAGCGCCGTTTTAGTGAGAAAATCACCTCAAGGGCGCTTTATAATATAATTTATCTAACCTATACCTTATCACTTAGACTTATATCTAATAACTTACATTTAAGACTTATTACCAATGACTTACAGCTAAGATTTATAACTAGTGATCTAGAAACTAACTAATTCAGACTTATAGTAATACTTATGTAGCTAGCGATTTACAATTGAGACTTATAACTGTTTTTTTTAAATATTTATTTTATTATTTAAACGCACAGAGCCGAGCCTAGCTAAGCAATTTATGTATATATTTCTTCCATTTATAGATATGATTGTCTGAAAAGATGAGTTTTAAGCTTATTTCTGAATTCTGTCGAGTTTTTTGGTCATTCTTAACTCATGCGGCAATTCATTCCGGGCCTGATACTCCAAAAGCACGATCACCGAACTTAGTATTTATCTGTGCGCTTGGGTTCCTTCAACCTCCCGATAGCTGATGATCTAATCTAGATCATAATTATGTTCTAGCCAGTTCGAACTGTTTTGGATGCACAGTTTCGAATCGTTTTAAAAAATCAATAATTTTTAATGAAAAATAATGAAATTACACATTTTTAGTGCGATGGTCAGAATAAGAAATTTTAATTGTATGTCTTTTACGCATTTCTTACGGTATCCATGCTTTGTGAAAATACCCTATTTGGATAGTTAGACATACATGTCTGATCCTTTTCACAGCCATAACTAACTAACTAACTAACCATCACGCCGTTTCCCCGCAGGGGTAGGCAGAGAGGACGGACCGCCAAACAACTCGATCTTGGCATACACTTCTTGCTTCATTCACTTTCATACAACGCCTCATACATTCTCTTCTGTTATTCCGACTTCTGACATCATTGAAGTATATTATATACCTCAACGTTCACAGTAATCTGTCAACACAATCAGGTAGGTAGGGTAGGGTAAAGTAATTTGGCTGTAGTTTAAAAAAAAGACTACATACGGCTATACGTTTACATTATTCCCTATCTGCCTGATGCGCAACGACAATTATTAGTATTCTCCTGAGATTTGAAAAGGAGATCTCTGCAATTGGCTGATTTGATAAGGTATCTGGTAAAGTTTCCGTTTTAAATCTACAACGTTTCGTATTTTATTCCTCCCATTTTTTTTTGGTAAACAGCAGCTGAAACATCATTCCCGAAAGGTTCGGGCAAAGCAGCATGTTAAAATAAGAACACTCAAACCGAAATGTAAACACATTCTTTCAAACAGAATAAACAAACGAAAAATTGGAATCGATCTGACTCTCAGCGGGTCCACAGTTCACACAGATGAAGGCAGCGATGAAACCACTTTAAAATATTTATTACTTTAAAAAATTCTGTTATTTTTACGATATGAAGGGATCCTCCTTTGCAGGCCCTGCTGCGTATCGCACATAGCACCAGCATTGATTGAACCGACATAAAAGAATCAAATTTCCTAAAATGGGGATGTTTTCAAAGCCCCATTTCATAAATGGGGTCGTGAAAAGGGAACAGGCTCGGGCGTACCCAGTAGGTACCCACCTGCGGGCGGCAAGTGCTTTATTTGATAGCCGTGAAGGGTGCGGGTTATTATCTTCTAGAGGGATGATTCCACACTCCACCCCCTCGAATTATTTCCAAGTATCGTTAATGCAATTTGGAATACTTGTTTGTGAAGAATTTCTGTGGAATATTGGTTTATAATTTTAATGGGGGGTGAGTTTTCGACCGTTATTTCCGTGTTATTTTAAGTGGAGTTTTCGACCGTTATTTCCGTGTTATTTTAAGTGGAGTTTTCGACCGTTATTTCCGTGTTATTTTAAGTGGAGTTTTCGACCGTTATTTCCGTGTTATTTTAAGTGAAGTTTTCGACCGTTATTTCCGTGTTATTTTAAGTGGAGTTTTCGACCGTTATTTCCGTGTTATTTTAAGTGGAGTTTTCGACCGTTATTTCCGTGTTATTTTAAGTGGAGTTTTCGAAAAAGGTGCGTATTATTAGAGTGGCAGAAGCACATGCTAAAACGATATTTGGTTAATTAAAAAGGCTGTCCATTGTGTATTATTATTTGTCATGCCTGTGCACGTGGGATGCGTGAAATTAACTTATATTCTCATAAATTTGACGTAATATAAATATATTTGGATTAATATTTTTTTCTGGTTTCAGTTTGTGTTTTTGTTTAGAAACTCATGTTTTTTGAAAAATGTCAAAACTAATATAAAATATTTTAATTTTTAATTATTAATTATTTTTATTGAGATTTTAAAACCTCATTGTAATATTTAATAATTGAAATAATAATATTACCATAACCTAAATGAAACATGAAGCCGGAAAAAACGACATAAATAAAAGATTTCAGTAGCATCTGGGATTCGAACCAAGGACCTCTGCCAATACGGAGCAACCGTTTTACTAAATTAGCTAATGAGACTAACTAACTAACTAACTAACTAACCATCACGCCGTTTCTCCGTAGGGGTAGGCAGAGAGGACGGACCGCCAAACTACTCTTGCTTCAACTTCTTGCTTCATTCACATTCATACATTCCCTTCTGTTATTCTGACGTTTGACATGACCCGACCAAAGTATTAGATTCACTTGATAGTG